>JAQIXS010001691.1:0-27704 GCA_034700785.1 Rossiulus vilnensis | reverse complement strand
GTTCCGGACAATAGTAGAGAGCGTATATCCTGTTAGTTACATGATTACAGGTTGAATTAAACACATTAAATAACAAATCATGTAATCATGTAACTAACAGGATATACGCGCTCTACTATTGTCCGGAACGTATCTAATGTTTATTCAATTAATCAAATAATTTTGTAGTGCATGAGGAAGATACAAATAAGGTATCGAAACGACGCACAATAAAAGATGCAACTGGCTGTTCTTCTCCTGGTTTCTTATTTAATTGGAATACAGCGACCAAAGTAACAGACGCGGTATCGAAACCGAGCCAAACTGTGGATCGAAGTTGGGAGCTGGTTTTTTTTGTTCAGAAATTGCATGAAATGGAGGCGATGCAGCCGAAATATAAACGCGGCATTCCTTTGACATTTTTCATCGAATGACGAGACACGTCCGTAGTAAACGGCGGTTCGTCAGTTGACGCCATCTTTAAAAAAAGCAGACGCCCGCCAACAATCGTGGCCACGCTTTCAAGCGACTTGCGCAGGCGTCTGACAGAGCGTCGCGACAGAAACGACAAGCGCGGCCCTGGCCAAACTTCCGTGCGAATTGAAAAAAAAAATACGAAGCTGACATTTGAATAGAGAGGTTTTGCTTACTTTTGCCTCTCGGCTTTATAAGAGGCGGTGAGTTCGTCGAAAAGTTTGCTGTTCATTTCCATGAACGTTTTTAAGACATTATAGACAAGGGCGACGATCGTGGGGTTCCAATGTTCCTTGGATATTCGATAGAGGGCTGGGAACATGATGGGTAAAATGACGTTTGAATGTTCTTCGATCAAACTCATGATATATTCATTATTCCAAAAGTACAAAGCACGTTCAGCAACCTGAAACGGCAAAACGAAGATATAACGCCAACACGATACAAAAAATACCAACGAGCAAATGGACATCATTTCAACAATAATAAAAATCGATAGCAACCAAAGTATAATTCACATTATCTCCTGATTAAGTATAATTTTATTTATTTATTCATTTTTAAATTTTCTGAGCGTATTCAGTGACGAGGCATTCCGGCAATTCATTAAATATTAAAGGGACATAATGTGCTCTTTACCTACCGGATTTAATTTAAGACTGTCAAACTATGTTATAATTGTTACTAAAGTATTTATTCATTATAATAACAAAATAATTTTTCAACCGCCCGATATTTGATATCAATAATTGACCATCAGTCATGATATTACTGTTCCCTTTAAACATAACTTTAACTTTTACGGGTAACGCCGTATCCCACGGTTCGAAAGAATTCTATCGGTACTGTCGGAAAAGTTGGGCATTTTAGCGAACGACCAACGCGATGAGGTGGTTCAATTAAGAAACAAATTTAGGGAAAGAGCTGGTCGTTAGTATCTTTTGAACATAATCTGAGTAAAATCACAATAACTCTGAATCTCACCTGAAAATGTGAACTGGAAACGCATCTGGCTATTTGCTTATACAAAGGTTCCTGTATTCTTACAAATTGCGATGGTTCTATCACATCTAAGATTTCCTCAATTTCTCCGAGGAACATCACCTTAAAAAAAAGAAGTCGTGTTAGGCAAATACGTTAAAACCGCAATTGCAACTCGTCGACTTTGGAATACATTCTATGTGAAATTGGTTTAGAAACACCGCAGGAAAAAAAATCCCAATTTGCTTATGAAAGTTTATTAATTGAAGAAACGCCAAAGGTGAAAATTTCGATAAATTTCTAAATTATCGATTTATGGATAACTAGTAACTATAAATTAACACGGTGCAAGGATACTGGTTTAATCTACCATACATATTTGCTTAGTAGTAACCGTATGAAACATGTCCTGGATTGTTACGAAGCCGTTTGAACAATTCGCAAAAGTTCCCTAACTTTCTTAGTTTTTCCATGGACAGCAGTCGATCGGCTGGAGAACTAACCACGATCAACACTTAATTAAAATTTGTTGTACCCACGGTGTTTCACTAACCAAGTTTTGAAGTTCTTATAGTCTGAAACTTGAAAAACTGCGAGGGGTCTGGATGGTTTTTTAAGCAAATCTTAAGTTTTGTTTCAAAAGTAAATTGTTAAAATACAGGAAGGGTTCAAAAATATAGGAACACTTTACAACGCGAATTCGTCAATTACCTCTTTCTGGCTACACGTCTTGGGCCAGAACTTTAAAAGACCTTTAATAACCTACGAGTAAAAAACCATTAAATTCCGGCGCAGGGTGCACTTCGAACCGCGAGAACACAGCGGGCGCCGACGACGAGACTCACCGGCTCCGTTAAAGATGCATCCTTTTCTAGAAATTGGACTACGCAATACGCCAACTGAAAGAAATATTTCGCATCAAACAAATTTACCTAAACAAAAACGAAACAAAACCACGAAATGAGAACCACGTTAACGTCAAATCCGAATCTCACCTGAGCATGGTACAAGCTCAAACATTTCACCTTGTGCAAGGGAATTAAGACTTTGACAAGAAATTGCTTATGTTCGATTTTTAAGGGTAGTGCAAAACCGTTTATAATACTGAAATCAAAAAAAAAGAAGAAAAACTCATCGCTTGAATCACCCGTATCGAAAAACAAATTTTAAAGCAAAATTGAGATTTCGTGTAAAACTTTTACCTACCTGCCCAAGATTTCTAGCAGCTCTCCAACTCCGTTGAAGTGCTCAGTTTCATAGATAAACCTAGAAGAAGATACATCGACAGAACATTAGACTAAAAAAAAACCAAGATTACGGATATTTTTGAGAGCAAGTTATTTATTAAAAGTCGCGAGCCATCATGCATAGATCCCGGTCATTTTTCACAGAAAAAAAAAATGGGAAACAGGATTTTTTTCCAACATAAATAGGATAAATTATTATCTGATTCATATTTTAAATTGAATGCACTGCCGCGGTGGTTCTTTAACGCATTTTCAAAAAATAATTCTACAATCAAAATTCTCCAACTATTTTCCAGAATAAAAAGATGTCGAAAATTCATCACAAACTATGCATTTTGGCACATATTTTTCTAAGAAAAATGGCTGCGGAATATTTAAGCCTTTGGCACAAAAATTGGAATAAAATTCTGCACAAATTTGGATATCATTAACTATAGGAACGCCGCAGGCGAACAATTTCGAAGGATCAAATCATTAATTATGGATTTTGCCGTATAATTCGCTAAAGAAAAGTACTGAGGGAATGTACGGGTTACAATTTAAAATCGTGATTATCAATCCTAATATTTTGGGTCAAATTCCTGTACACAATTTGTTTGGAAATATTACGAATTAAAAGGAACGAAGAAATGATATCTGCAATTCGTCAAAATCTAATGAAAACGTAAATAACGACTCCATAAAAATGATTAAAATATAGGAAATATTGAATATTTTGCTAAAAATATAGGAAATTTTGAACATTTTCCTAAAAATAAGGAGTTTTAGGATAATTACGCAAAAAAAAAAAAATAGGAAAATATAGGAATTATAGGATGTCTGCAAAAATATACGGTATCATAGGTTTAACATGACGCCCTGAGAGCAACTCAAAGTTCCATTCCTATCAAACGAGGCTTGAAAAAAAACCCGATAGCCTTACCTTAAAAATATGTTGTTGATTTGCTTGCGTATAAATGCTCTAAGTCCCAGAAATTTGCCGTAAATTCTATGCAAAACGGTTTTAAGAAAATCTCTCTCCCGAGGATCTTCACTGTCGAACAAGTCCAACAACTAAGAAAAACAGAAATTGAAATCATCGGACCCGTCACCGAAGACAAATTTCAAACCACCGTCGTCAAGCGACGGCAAATAAAAGGAGGTGCATGCAGGTATTACCTGTAAAATAAATTTCTGCTCAATGACTTTCTTGCCTATTCCCAACTGGAAATCTGGCGATTCTAAGAACCGTAAGAAGAATTCGTAGACCATCTGAAGAATAAATGACGAAATATGCTATTAATGTGTCTGTAAAGTTGAAAAATAAAACTAAAAAGTTTCCAGGTTAAACAGTTGCGTAATATACGGCATTCAACCTTTCTCAGAATATACCAACATTTTTACGAACATGCCAATATTTGAACTTTATCCGATTAACAAATAAGCTTTTACACTGCACCTGTAGATGAGGCCAAGATGCTTCTAAGGTGGGATCGTCTTCCTCTGGATCGAACTCGGGATTTTCACTCGGAGGTAATGTCCGGAATAAATTACAAGCCACCTGCGAATCAAAAGAGAGCGAGTTCGTTAGTTTCTAATTATTTTTTCTCATAATTTAACGTCAATGGTGCACGACGTCTGAACTTGGTGTTTAAGAGAAATCCGACTGATGCTATTTACATTTTTCACTAAACCTTTTCAAGTAATTTTCCCTATCTTGAAAAGCTGATTTTTGGCACTTGGTACGTTCTGGTTTGGTTTCCTTTCATTTGCCGTCTATGGTCGCTAGGGATCAATTTTAATTTAATTCTACTTAAATTTTTAGTATCAATTGGAATAAACTTACAGTAATCTTACTATAATTCAAGCAATGTTATATTTACACAAAAATACACTGGTCATTAGTCCTGGTTGCCATATTTGTGAGGGTACAAACCGATCCGTAGCGTTCTTTCCTTAATAGGTAGCCACACAAGGACAGACACCAGAGTACAGACCTGTTCATATATACGGAATAGATGTAGAATACGGAATTGTGCTAAGATTCCGATAATGAACCGTAAATAATTTTCTAAACATTCAACCCCGGCCATTTTTCAAAGAACAAATATAGGAAATATATGGTATTTTTCAGCCAATATAGGATAAATTATCATCTTATTCGTTTTAAATTCCACTCACTGCTGCGGCGATTTTTTTAAAACACATTTTCAAAAATAATTCCAAAATAAAAATTCCCAACTTTTTTTCCCGGCATTTTTTATTTCGGAAATTAATCGCAAATTATGCATTTTGACACAATTTTTCATAAGAAATGGCTGAAGAATATCAAGTAATGGAAAGCCTCGGTCACAAAAAAAAATAACAATTGGAATAAAATTCTGTACAAATTTGCGTATCATCAAACAATAGGAAAGCCGCAGGTGAACAATTTCGAAAAATTGAATTATAAATTATCGATTTTGCCGTATTTTCCGCTAAAGAAAAGCACTGAGGGAATATACGTTTTGTTTTGTTTTCTTAAAAAAGCGTGATCATCAACCCAATATTTTGCATCAAATTCCTGTACAAAATCTGCTTAGATATATATTACGAATTAACTCATCAAATTCGTCAAAACGTGAGAAAACGTAAATAATGACTTCATAAAACGATTAAAACACATGGGAAAAAATTAGGATATTTTGCTAAAATATAAGAGAATACAGGATAATTCAGCACAAAAAAAATGGGAAACAAAGGATTTATTGGATGTCCAGGTTGCCTGTGCACATCCCGGGTGCTGTTTCTTCGTCTCACGCTCTCCATCTTTTTCAGAAACCCACCTGACTCAAAAACAGCAACTCACCATTCTAATAATTTCAAAATAGACAGGTTCCGTAAGCACTCCTCGTCCTGCGGTGATATAATCGACCAGTTCGTTAAGCGTCCCTCTTTTCACTTCTTTCCCTTTCAAATCGCACACGGGGTCCATGAAGTCGAAGACGACGCAGCATTGCCGGAGTTTGCGGATGAACAGTTCTTCCTGCTCCGAAGCCGGTGCATCTGCTGGAGAAGAAGAAAAAAAAAAAAAGAGATAAAAATGACAGTCAATAAACAGAAAGTTAGGGAAGAGGACGTTTACACGTACGTCACGACCGTTGGGCGAATACGAGTTTAACTCCAAAAACATTTAACCACGCAACCGTTTCGAGGCACACCTTCATAGGTGGGCTTATTTTGGAAAATTCAAATGACCTGGGATTGGTGGGGAGTTTGGGCGGACACGCAGCCATCTTAACAGGTGGAGAACAAACTAACGTTGCCCCGTTTTTGGGGTAACCGTAAAAAAATATCTGGTAAAACTATTCTACGACATCGGTAAGAAATTGACCGACAGTTAGCCGCACGCAAGCAGCCTTTTCGACTGTTTTGGTCAAGCCACTTACTCAAATCCAGGGCAAATCCCCATGCTCGAGTCCGCCTGTCAGTATATTGCCAAGGGACAAGTTCCAGTACAGTACTGGATACAGTAAACATGATCTTCCTAAATTCAGGCCTGCCAATTTCCCACTAGAAAGTAGGCTATAATAGTGCACTTTGGAAGCGAACACGGATGGGAAGTCACAATTAATTACAATTTACAATTAATGGAGACAACACTAACAGCTTAGAGCCCTCATGGTTTTATTTGGACAAATCTAACATTTTTATACAGATTTTAATGGAGAGGCAGAGAGATTTGGGCTTTTTTTTTTAACAATTAATAACTTTCGAAACTTCAAAAAGTAACCAAAAACTGCCATCTCATAATAATAATGACGATGATGATATAAAATGAAAAATTAACATTTCTGAACTCCAGTTCGGACGGCTCCTAAAAACATTTTAGGCCTACATAGGCTACTAGTTCACTTCGATATAAAATCAAAATATTTTACCACTGACTGACAAGACAGATCTGGTGTTGAGACAAGATAGATATGAATTCGGAAGACCAGATATTCAGATCGGATTCGCAAATCTAGACCGCTGTTCAAATCCGCAGACCGGACATGTCCGCTCGAGGTCACCACCACCTATCCCAGTTTTTGTACCTAAATTTCGGCCTCTTATCGATTGTTTTTTTTTTATATATTATTATTAAAGTCCCGGGACACGTACGAGACGAATTTTTGGACCTGTCTTAATTTTCTTGCGCACAGACACGCTTTTTATTCAGTTTCTGCGAAACAACAGGGGGGGGGGTGAAAGTTTCCATGTTCTCAGACACACGTTGTGACCTTAGGGGGCTGCTAAACGCCAACATTGAGCCCGAAAGAACTTCAATTGCTGACGAATTCTTGAGTGTGAAGACAGAAACTTTCTTGTAAAGATAACCTAAACTTTTAATTATATTCGTTAACTGGCAAACATTAGCTCATGAACCACGAAAATGAGCGTAAGGAAAACAAAACAACAACATGAACGCCATGTTGAGAATTCCAAACTGTGGAACACACAAAACATTCCAGAACGTGGAACACGACAATTAATTAGAACGCACGTGCGTGGGGCGCCCTTTCTAACAATTGCTTAGGTTAAAGCTATCCGTAGAATAAAACTATCGTTTTTGGGGGCCTTATCGATTTCTCTGATGGATCCTTTTTCCTTAGGTTCTTAAGGTTTATCTTTTAGGCATGGCCAGCCAACCAACCAATATCCGCCCTTCACAATGACCACAGCTGGAGTCCAGACACAAGACGGTAACGGTCAATTTTCAGGGATTGTACGAGGAGATGTCGCCGCTCTTCCGCTTCTCCAGCAAAGGTCTCCCAGAGTAAATAAAGGTGCCCGCCCAAAAGGCGTTTAAATAAATAAATGCATTTTGTTCAGCAATTAACATACATTTCCTTATTTAAAATCGGAGTAGCTGGCGAACAATTTAAAGCACTTTGAAATGCGCCCGAAAAAATTGCCTAGAATTCCTCTCGAATTTCGCAGGGTTGAATTGCTTTAAATTTTAATCCAATGCCATAACATAAAATCACATTAAAATTCACACCAATCGTGGAAAATGCATAGTGAATTTTCGAACAATATTACGCGAATCATTATCATCCCTCGCACAAAGTCTTTTATATATTTGACAAGGGTGAAAGCATGCGGATAACACGTAACCCCAAAAAATTGCGAATGGTTTAGGCCTACTGATGTTTTAAGGCTTTTTTCAACCCTGAGAAATCGATGAGGGGGAAATTTTCAGAGAAATTAAACGCGTTTTAAAAAGAGCAATAAATCATTCACCGAAAAACGAGCTGCGATGCATTCCCATTTTTAAATTGGGTATCTACTTGCTGAACAAGACATTGTTTAATGGCCTATAGGTGGGTCAGTTTCTTTGCTCGAGATTGTAGCATTTTTTTATAACCGTTTGATGACTAGGATACATACTTCCAGATCCTAAACTTTACACAAAACACCCCGAACAAGCATCATCGTGGAGCCATGTTTGGCGATTATTACTGCCAGGCATGATAAATAAGGTGTGCCACTCGCTCCACTACCATAATTATTTTTGCTAATTCAGATCTTGGCCAAATTCGAGTATTTGCCAGCCCTTTAGCAATTCCTTATTTCTCGCACATTCCTGCAGGATTGTTCATCGTGTGCTACATGTAGGTGCAATGGCAAGAGTCCAATAACCGTATCGTTATGCAGCACGCCTAACCAGGTAGCAATGGCATTATCGGAAACTTTGATTAAGCATTCAATAGTGGGAGCTTTGGGAGCATATATTATTTACAATTGCGAAAAAAAGGCCAATTTACATGTACATTTCGATTTGAATACGAAACAGACGCTTGAACACAAAAAAATGATGAGGTACGTGCAAATTTAACTGCATAATAAAGTCTCGAAATTATGCTACACCGTGTAGTATTGCTGCCCGTGCGTGGACTCAATTAGTTTCCAAAAATTACACAGCACCTGATATCACTTGAAGATATTTAAACTTTCTAAAAGCTCTTATAATGTCACAACGGTGCAATAAGACTTCGTATCTCAGAAAACCCAATCAGAGAAGAAATGGCAATGTGAGGAGGCATAGCCCGTTTAATAAGTCGAGTAATATCTTTTAAAAAGTACATCGAAATTTCAGAAAATTGTAGAATGAAGTTCTTAAACTCCAGGTCTATCAAATGGGTAATGGAATTATTAAGACTAGCGCTGCACAGCCAAACCATTTTCAAAGTTGTTGTTGTTTTTTAGATTAATAAGATGCCCTAGTAGCATGTTACAATAATAATAATAATAATAAATGTGGAATTTGGACAATTATTAAAAAGTATTGATCATGAAGATGCTCGTCTCTTGCCATTTCCCTATCATCTGGTGCAGTCAGATTCACTGGTCACACAATAGCAATACACTGATTGGGAAATGCTTTTCACATAACACTCCCACATAATTCAGCTCTTGATGGGCCAAACATCTGGAAGAAAAACCACGTGCAATCATGATTATGCAAGCGAGATGTCCTCAGTGGACGGAATGGACTCTGCCCGACGGACACACCGAAAATGGTTAACGAAATTTCGCAAACGAATTTCGGTGCATCCCTGGCGTAACACGCCTTGGCTGGGGGCGATCTTGGGACGCACCTTCGATCGGAGATAATGTGCACATCACAGATGGATGCGAATTACTAGGCCACAGCAGATTTCAGGTTAATTCGCCAGTGACAAACATACACCTCCGATCGTAGTTTGCGCAGAAGAATGCACGCTTAAAAATATAATAATTATTCAATCGGTTTACCTTTAAACGGGGGTAATTGCTGTAATTCGACGTCGCTACTCGACCGATACCTGGACGATCCCTGAGATTTCTTTTGTTTCCTTTTCACCGACCTTTTGGCGAAAGGGTCTATCTTGTCGACAAACGCATTCGACGACATGATTTCGTCGGATCCGTTCGATCTGAATCGCAGTTCGTTTCGCGTCGGGTTTCAGGCGATGGATTTGCTGCAGGGATTGGGCGGTACCCTAGGAAACCGTCTCGGTAAAGGCCCTGACTCAGCTGCATAGGCTAGCCTAGCAAAATAACTCTCATTCTTCCAAGTGCATTCCCACGGCAATTTACGTGTTAAAAGTCGTCGCGCGCGAAACAAACAAGTCACGAAACGAGCTCTCGTTTTTTTTCTTCTTCTTCTCCTATCTGGGCGTGTTTTTCACCTTGGAATCAATGTGTAAATTTAAGCCTAAATCTGTTTGCGGCCATTCGGCTGACAGTGGTGATAAGCCTTCTTCGAAGCTTTTCTAGCAGCCATTCCCCTATTTACATTTTCCACAAGCAATTTTTCACGTCGGTTTCGTTCCCGGTGCGCGCATCCTTCGCTTCTCGTCCATACTCTTTCGTCCTTTCGATCCTGTCGTCGTTTTCCAGACGCAATTTAAATCCGAAACTGGTTAAATAAATACTAGCAACTCCGGAAAAACCAAAGAAATTTCAGGCCACGGAAATTTACACTCGGCTGAAAATAGTTCACTCGGGCGAGATCCTCGCGAGACGATGACGTCATTCTGCGTTTTGCACACGACCCCGGCGCTACTCATCTTTTCGCACGTTGCCCTGGCGATTTTCGGACGAAACGCCCCGAAAAAAATGTGGCGGAAAAATTCGAAAAAAACCGAATTTAATTTTCGTGAATGTTTCACGTCGATAAACCCGCGTTGGATTATTTTCCTTTGCACGGCTGCTTCGATTTGGGGGGATGAGGGGGGCACGTGCATATGTTCTTATGCGCATTTGAAAATTCGAATTCGTTTGACATTCCATATTCCACATTCCGATTTCGTGATG
Source organism: Rossiulus vilnensis (assembly GCA_034700785.1). Taxonomy (NCBI): domain Eukaryota; kingdom Metazoa; phylum Arthropoda; class Diplopoda; order Julida; family Julidae; genus Rossiulus; species Rossiulus vilnensis. The sequence goes on along the minus strand of JAQIXS010001691.1, from coordinate 17,220 downwards.
TGAAGGAGTTTCATGAAGAAGTACTCCCAAATATACGTTTATTGAAGTTAAAATAAGTCTACTTGTCGAGTTTAAAACATAACAACAACAACAACAACAAAAATGCCGAGAATTTCGTGAAATACTCCGTAAGTATTTATGAACATTTAAAAGAAAGTGGCTTCACGCGCACGGGGTTCCAGAACTCTTCTCGGCTAGGCTTCTTTTAAGTTGTTGGAGCTACACATCATTTTTTTATAATTTTCCTAGAGATTTCACCAATATGTTTAAAATATTGGGGTTTTTGATAAAGACTGGGCAAATGTGCCAGATACTCACGTTCACATCAAAGTGTATTGCCTTGTTGTGCGACAAACCCAGAGATCACATCCACCTGGAGTCAATCATGAAAACTCAATCCTTTTCAAATCAATTGGAATTTCAAATGCAGTGGAAGCTCGATTATTCGAGGACCAGTTCCGATGTTCGGATTAACCAGGATGAAGCGAGATCGGATTAAGCGATGTCCTAAGCAGATAAACCTCGATAAAAGCGTCATAACAGTAAGGGGAATGATGTGACATGTTTTGGGCTGATTAACAGCTAGTTTTAACAAGTTATTAAAACGTTATTACTGTGCAAAGGTTTTATTAATCAGTGTTTTACTATACCTCTGCTAATCCGTGATAGCCATGCTCTCGACTGCCTTGGATACTCGAGCATCCGCTGCAATAACCATTCACACAATCCAAAATTTCATTATCATTTAACAAATGTCTTTTATCTGCAATTTCAGTGACGTATGACCATCGCCACTTTTTGCCATACATTTTTTCCAAATGAAGATACGAATGTTATAAGAAATATTTTTCCCGGATTCACATTGCAGAATTCCGAAAATCGGTTTGTATAAAAAAGCAGCATTCGAGATGCACGCATTCCTCTTACGACGTGACACGACACACGTTTAATTTCGTCGTCACAAGAACTGAACGGAGATTTCATTTATTCATCAGCTGGTCGATAGGAATTTTGCGAACCTTTGCAACCACAGATTCCAATAAAAGTGACACAGATCCTTGTTTAGAAAATGAACGTGGGCCGGGGTACCGCACGGATAAGCAATCACGATCGCAGCTTCGGCCAACTGAAGCCGCACAAAACATGAAAGAAATTAGAAACAAGAACAACCATAATAATTCGGCACTCAAGAATGAGTTGAGTGATAAGAAACTACGACTCACCTGAAACTTGAGATTTTCAGAGTAGTTCAACGCTCCGATATAGGCAGCTGCTTGCAAGGGGTTGTCGTACGTGTCGCGTAAATTTGGTTTGGGGCGCTGGGATGTCTTCCATTCAATTAACATGTTCGTCCCTCTGTACACAGTTGTAATTGAGATAGGTTAAATTTTTAACAAGTACGAAACTTTTTCCTCATTTTTGAAAAAAAACAAACAATGCATCATCAGTGTACGGAGCATATATTAGGAATTTAATTGTCTGCAGCATTAGGTTATTTATATTCATTGCCTTATTTAGCTGCTGTATTATTAACTGCAGGAAAATAAAGCGATGCCGTGATGAGGAATTCAAACTTGTTGAGAGAGAAGAAAAGACCTGGATGATATTCATCGTGCAAAACGCCTTACTTTGAGCGAATTTAAGTTAAATCTCACCTGTAATTAACCACGCCATCTAACACCCCTCTGTACTGCAGAACTGGATGATGGACTCGCGTCTCCAGGAGCAAGACGTCCGAAATGTCTGCCAGCACGGGTTGCAGAGATCTCCAGTGACCCTTGACGCTATCGTCCATTTCCAGCTCGGCCGACGGCACACCGGACAAGAAATCCTCGATGCACCGATGGAGACAGGAACCCACTCGAAACATTTCTGAAAACCAACACGAGATGGGAAGAAAGTGCCGAAAATGTACCAGGATTCGAGAAATGTTTGAAAAAGGTTCTACAATCTATCGGATTAAGTGAAACACTGCCCATGCACGCGATGCGTTTACGATTCGATTACCTTGCTGGTATTTTTGAAAGCCTTCCTCTCCGAGCGAATGCACCATTTTTCTTTTCCACAGTTCCAACATCAGAAGGCTATCCTCGGACATCGTTTTCTGCAGAATCGTAGAAACGCCGGAGCTCTTGCTGATGAGCATCTCGCACGATTGCTTATCCAACGTCATCCCTTCGTTCGTCGAGGCATCGTTTCTGGCGTTTAGCAGCGTGACGCTCTTTAACTCCTCCAACAAACGCGTGGCGCAGGCGCTGGAGTCTTCGGAGGCTGCACGACCGTCGCCACGAAAAATGCCGGGACTCAAAACGTCGCAGTTCTGGGCGTCGGAGCGCGGAGGAATTTCATTCACGGAAGCGACGTTTTCGAGCGGTTTCGGCTCTGCCGCCTCGCGTTTGGCAGCGTTCACGCTCATCTCCATCATGGCGTCGCAATCGGTCGGACTGGCGGTTATCCGGGTCTTGATACTCGTCATTTTCGTGGGCGTGATCCGATCGAAGTACCTGTACCCCGATTCCTTGATGTTGAACACCGCGGAATAGGTCGCGCCTTTCCCGGCGTTGTCCCGTTTCGCCTTGGCGAACTTTTCCCTTTCATGCCGACTTTTCAGCAGCGGCCCGAACATCAACGCGCTCTCCCAGTTCTGCCTTGTCAGTATCCGGGAGTTCTTCTTTCTCTGCTCCGCGTCCGCCATCGGCTCTTCGTTCGACCACTTCACGATCCTTTTCGCGGAAAACGCCGACGCGTGGAAGAAGCGAACGCTCCGCCGCAGCCGGTTCATCGTGACCACCGTCTTCGTCAGCATCGCCTCAAGACCTGAAGCAAAGGACACTCATCGATAACTGTTCGGACACGTTCGAGCGTCGGCACGTTGGTCCGACCGGGGAAAGCGGTAAGCTGGTTGGTATCCTCACAGGGTGGGTCAAGGGCAGGAACTCGAAATGGTGCGGCCGAGCGGAGCTGCCGAATTCGACACCTGTTGAAAATACCAAAGAGATGGGATTGTGAGAAAGGGTTTCTTCCCCATCCCCCCCAAATGATCGAGGGTCCACCCGGTGGGAAGAGACGCTGCCTTCGAGACTCGAGGGAAACCCGATGCATGGGACTTTTTCAAAAATGGACCATGCCCCGTAAAACGTTTGGTGGAGGAAATCTTCGAAGGAATCCATCGAGGCTTTTCTGCAAACTTACCCTTCAACGGGAAGGGAGGGAGGATCTAGGGCAGTGTTCGCCAAAACTCTTTTTGTCACTCTCCAGGTCACGTGGTTTTACAACCGGAACAAAACGTGGGGCTATAATAAACGACAAACAAATATTTATTCAGGTTGGGAAAGGGAAAATCGAATGGGCCAAAGACCACTCACAAAACACACCCAGTCCAGAGTCTGTAAAGGACCGGAGTGCCGCACATAGTTTTATTGTGTTGGAATACCATTCAAACGCTCGATTTGAAATACACTCAACGCAACCGTATTTGAATATCGTGCAAATTGTTCGCTCAATCGTTCAATTATTCGTATTTATTCAAACACAACAGCGTGAATATGTTTCAAATCGAAATTCATTGAACACATCAGAACTATGTGCGGCACTCCGTCCTTTAACGAATGAAATGACAACAAAGTTCAGACACTCTCGGAGACCTGCACACACGTACCAACACCTCCAGCTAAATTTAAAAGTTAAATTTTAAAAAAGTTTAAACTATCGCCACATTCAGATATATATGTCTCAACAGGCAACGTACGGAGAACACTGGAACAAATTGGCAGCATCTGAATTATTCGTGAACTCACCTTCCGATAGCGGAGATCGCCAACCATCGTAAAACGAAAGGACATCGGGATTGAGGAAAGGTCGTTTTTTAAATAAAAACGAGCTCAAAATGCCTCAAATTTCAACTTCAGGAGCTGAAAATCGAGCCGCTACTGTACTTGCAATCGGGATTCGGTAGCCGTTCGCTGCTGCCCCCTGGCGGCGCTTGTTGTTAACGCGAGGCTAGCAGTGAAGCTCACGCACAGGGGCAATGCTAGCGGTGTTTGCCTCCCATCGGGGGTCGGATCGAGAGGCAATGAATGTTGCAGTCTCTCGTAATATTTCCAGATTAAGACTTGAAATATACATATTTTTTAAGCACGGTGGAAATATCAGTGTGATCAGTACAATAGATATCAGAACGAACGCACTGATCGTATACTGACATTAGTAAAAATATACATGTAGTGATTTAAACTTATTATTATTATTATTATATCACCAACCATACTGATATTGGTAGTCCCATAAAACCACTATAATATACTGATATCACTAAGTATACTGATATTAGTAGCCCTATAAAACCACTATAATATTGATAGCACTAATATCACTGATATTAGTAGTCCCAAAAACCAGTATACATGCAGTGATATCAGTAACCATACTAATATTAGTAGTCCCAAAATCCACTATAATATACTGATATCACTAAGCATTGGTGTAAATCACCGAATAATATTGTGGTTGATGGATTACACATCCCCCCCTACCACATGGCATATAACGTTTGCTGCTAGTAGTGTACTGAGTTGAGTTGAATTGAATTTGAATCGAGGCACCGTTTTACGAGGTCGCGTAAAGTTTTTTTTTTAATTTTCTACATTTTTGTTATAAGTAAACGGGGGCATTTTGACAATAATAACCCGAAGTTGAAAACCCTAGCGGACGACCGATTCTACATTTGGAAAAGTAAATTCAGCGATTATAATAAGTATTTAACGCAAAAAAAATGTTTCGGTAAAATTGTTCTCCTACGAAATTCAAAAAGAAATTTCAGTCTAATTTAGGTTTTGAATTTTTTGAATTTTTAACTAATTTTTACAAATTTTAACGAGCGATATTTTTATTTATTTTTACTGCCAAGACTTTGTGTAAGTGTTGATGATGTATGCAACCCACTCACACGTATTTTTCTAAACGATATGAAAAAAAATCAAAATTAATATCATTATTGTTATTTTTTTAATTGGATGTACAAAATGCATTTAATTTTATATACCACAACTCGCGAATGTTTGCATCTGAAAATGTTTGAAAATATTCCGCGATTATCTTGAAATGAAATAACTGATTTTCGTCGAAATATTAATACTCTCGTAATTCTCAGTTTGAAAAAAAAATTAACGAACGTTTTTAAGTAAATTTTTGAGAAAAACAAACAAACGTCAATGATGATTGAGGTCGAAAATAAGGCCTATTATTAATTTCCGTATTAAAACGCTCGTTATTAATGACGAATTAAACATTATTTGAGGGACGGTGTGGAAACCCCTAAGGCGCCTGCCCTAAGGGAGCCAGCCCTTAAATCAACAACCTCGAATATTTGCAGATAAAATCTAGATGAGATATATTCGATGCGCTTTATACGCCACTAATTAATCCTGAGTCGTTAACACTTCGATTAAGTATCGATAATTCCGTCAAGTACGTTATTATCATCATGGTGGGTTTTTATTTTTATATCGTTTTTTTGTTGTTACCCTGCAAGGGGAACGAGGGGGTCTTCTGGATTTCCCCGCGTCGGAGGGCGCGAGAGGGGGATTTCCCTTAGGGGCTTCCCCTCGATTTGAGCGCGGCTGTTGAATCGTCCGATGATGAGTCAATTAATAAAATCCTCTTCGAGTCAATTGAATTTAACGCTAATATAGCAGGAAATGCAGGCGCAAAGGGAAATTAAGGGGAGTCCCCTCTTCACACGCTACCCTTCGATCGAATGTCCCCAAAATGCCCCTGAGCCTTAAAGCGACCATCTGTCCATGTGTCCCCCCTCCCCCCCCCCCTTGACCACCACCAACTCTTCATCCCGAGCGAAATACCGTCGGATATCAAATTTCAATTTCAACAAACTTTAAAATAAAACAAAGAGATTTCTGAGCGTTTGAAATGAAAAAAAAAGGTGTAAATCACGAATCGTGATTGATGATGATAAAATATTATAAAATAATAATGAGATATTCTATTAAAAAAGACCGGCTTTGATAACGTATACCTGATGCGTAAACATCTTGCAGTGACGCATAAATTTAATGAATTTAAAACAATTAAATAAATGCATGCATGTAGATGGAAATGAAGTGAATAAAAAAAGAGGGTATAACGGAAATTGATATTCTCACGATTTAATGAAGATTTGTTGTTATTTTGCTTGAAATGCTTCAATTCAATTCAATACCACTCAGTACCATTTATTATCATTATCATTATTATTATTATTGTTATTATTGTTATTATTGTTATTATTCAGCCTGATGGTCAACATCCTCTGGCAGTGAGCCACGGGTTAACGTTAACCCAGCTAATTATCGGGGTTAACCTAAGGTTTGTAATGTAACGTCATTTTCCCAAAAAAACGTTTCGAATCTACATGTTTACTTTAACCTGGGTTAAAAACCTTTCACTTAACCTACAATGGTACAACCGGCCTTTAGTTAACTAGATGTTTTCCTCAGGGCCGGTTGCACCATCGTAGGTTAAACGATAGGTTAGCTAACCCGGGGTTACCTGTAACCCCGAGTTAACCCGAGGGTTAATAGGCCATAGTTGCATCATTTTAACTACAGGGATTTTTAACCCGAGCTATAATTAACGTGGAGATAACCCGGAATTCTGGGGGGGATGGGAGGAAATTCACAATATCACAAACCTTAGATTAAACCCTGCCTGTCAGCACAATGCTCTTCCATAGTTAACCAGAGGTTTACCTTTGGGTTTTGCTTAACACCTGTTGGTGCAACCGGGGCCCCAGCGACAAACATTCCGATTTCTTTTGACTTATCGATGGCCATTTTCTGTATATTCTTCGGACATCAAATGAATCCAAGCAGTGATTTCGGTGATACGCTTACCCTTGGTGCACGTCACCCTTCGGCCGGGGCCGTGGCGCCCTCTGGCGGTCTCCACGTGTGCTTCTCTCTCTCTATGTCTGTACGTCTCTATCCTCCATCTCCGTGTGTCTTCCTGTAGCAAAAGCCAGAGAGAGAGAGTGTGCCATTGGTCGTCGTCTATCCAATAAATAGGAAATGCTCTCGGCCCATTTCTCGTCAACGGACAAATTGAATTAGAGAAAAGCATTAGAGGAGAAAGAGATGGCGCTGATTGAAAATGCGACGAACGGAAGTTGCTTTACTCTCTCTCTGGATGGATCTCACTCTCTCACTCTCTCTCTCATGGCAATGGGAGATGGGATGAGAGAGAGAGAGAGGTTGCTTCTGAGGGGGATGGGGGGTATAACAGAGGATGGGAAGGGAATGTGGGGAGCTGAAGAGGAAGGGGTGGAGGTGGGGGGGGGAAAGTAAGGGACCAGGAAGATAAGAGGTGGGGGTAAGGTAAATAAAAAGGGCCTCCGAGCGAAAAGATGAGTACAGATATAGAGAGAGTAAAGAGAGTAGAGAGAGTATGGAGAGATCGAGAGAGAGAGCACCTGAAATAGAAAAAAAAAATAGTGGAAAAAAAACCCCAACCCAATTCATGGGAGAGATTGCTCGCTAATGAGACACTAAGGGTGTTTGAGACTCCATGTACCTCCGGGGCCAGGTTCCTACCCCCACATCCCTGACGGAAAAAAAATAAAAAATAAAAAGATGATGAGAAGAAATAAAAAACACCAACCACCTCTCAACGATTGGGCGAACGAAAAATATGGGGGGGTTGAAAGCAATGGGGATTCACACCTGGAGTCATGATCACCGGTGATCAAGGTGTGGATGGAGTGGGTGATCGAACTGAAAAAAAAGCAACGTAGATCGCTCCCAATTCAAAATTAGAAATATTAAATGAATGAAATGAGAAAAAAAAACTCGAAAAACACGGCTGAAATGAGGTTGAATTTTAAAACAAAAATTGAAATGTAGGAGCTAGGAATTCGAGGATTTTTATATATTATAGATTAGTATGGAGATGCACCCTCAAGTTGGCCATCCACGGGGAGTTTAATATTAGGTTTAGCCGTATACGATCAGGATGAATTTTTAATTGATCAAATTGTGTTTAAACGTGATCTCGTTAAGATCAGGTTTGGAAAATTATGATAGGCTAAAGCACAGCTGATGATCTCTGATCCGATCAATTTTTTTTCATGGATTTCGATTGTGTTTTAATGATTTCGTCATTGGATGTTTCTCAGTGAGATGTCCGAAAATAAATTTTTCATTCAAACCTTTTCACCAGGCCTCCCTTTCTCCAATAATCACGGTTACTTCAAAAAGATATCAAAAAAGGGTTGCAAAATCGTTCCATATTTCTGTTATACCAGGTGTGCATAAAATGAAATATCGTTATTTCTGGATCATCACTGATTTGTTATTACTGCCTGTCTTTGCACGTTTTTAAAATTTTTTTTTAAAATTGTATTTTATTCCGACTGGCTATTATAGGAACCTGTTCTTGTGTGTTTTCTCTCAATTTTCATCTTCAACTTCCTGCAGCCACGCCGAGTCCAAGATTGAATTTCGTTGGCCAAAACCGAGTCTGGCGAGATGACCAAGAACGGAGGCTTCGCGGGCGCCCAAGCGACATATAATAAAATGCTCCTCGGATAAATTTGCACTCGATGAACCGCGATATCATCACGAAGGAGATAAAAAAAAATTGCAAAAAAAAAACTAAAAGCGGGGGGAAGAGAGAGGGATGGAAAAAAAAGGAGAAATGGAGGAAAAGAAAAACGGAAAGTCGGTTTAGGAGGAAGATGATAAAAGTATATAAAAAATGAAATATACGTACAAATTGAAAAGTGAAAGGTTTGTTTTTTTAATGACTCTCTCAGTAGGAATTCATGAGCGTCGAAGAAATAAGAAGAAGAAGAGGAAGAAGACGAAGAAGAATTAGAAGAAGATGATGATAAAATACGAGGACGAGAAAAATGGCTGCCCTCCAAACACATCGGTAAATTAAGCACCGCTTACGGATCGGACGTTTCCCATCCCCAAAAATTATATTTAAAAAATTACTACGATATTTCTAATCGGGATTTTTCATTCCGTCACGAAAGGTCAGGCACACGCGGGACCCGAATAACTTAAATTTTTAAAAAAAAACGAAGACAGAAATAACATAAACAAACCAACAAACATCATCCGAATAAACAAAGAACGAGCTAAGGGCCGTTTCCGTATTGCTATATATATAGATACATAAATCCATCCGCGATACTAGGGCGCCATCTATGGCACTAATTCGATGCAATAAAATCGAATTAAACTAAAATTTAATAAATAAAAAGTTTAAAAGGCACGCTGCCCCTCGAAGGGCGGCAAACACTGCGCACTCGCGTGTGCTGTACGTAAGCCGCCTCGCGAGGGGCAGCAAGTGTCCGAGATGACCGATGAAGTGACCAGTACTCGCGCTTTTATAAAACGATATCACGAGGAAATAAAACACCACCTTCAACATCGGTCCAAGTATAAAACATATCGCTCGCGAAAATAAGGGATAAAACTACATCGCGTACATATAAAAAAAGATAAACGATAATACATTAACGATGAAAAATAATTCGGGACTACTTTTATTATTATTATTATTATTATTAATATTATTATTTTTTACCCGGAATGAAAAGGGGGCGGGATGGGTCAAGGAAAGTCCTTGGGAATGTGCATCCCTTAAACGCCCATGTATTACAGAGGCCCGTTTTAGAATCTTTTAGCGACTCGGGGTGCTAGGTTAACCCTCGCGATCCTATAATCGTCCGCGACGCGAAAAACACGTCGACGGTGCTGCCACCTGGAAGACGGCGTAATCGGTTAGCGTGGAATGACCGCGGGATGCAACCGGCCATCAACGAATTGAGCCTTTGGCAAATTTTGACCCCTGTTTTTTTAATAAATACACACGCATAATGTCTGATACACGAATTCCCTACTAAACACGAGAACGGGGAACAACATTGCAACCAAAAAAGAGGTCTAAAAAGAAGTAAAGAAAACAACGACAACCATTTTTAGACGGTATCGCGCGTTGAGATCGCCCGATTTGAGTTCGCGCACATTTAGATCGCCGAATCTTACGTCGCTGGCAATAAGGTTGTAGGTTTTGACTTCGCAGCCAATTGCTATGCTCGTGGTTAACACCGCGTAAATTTACGTAGCAGAATTCCCACTTCGAGTTTATGCGTGCGTCTAGCAACTATGCGATTTTCATCGCACGATGTAACCCCTGGTAAAAGTACTTATGGTCTATGTAGAACAAGAACACCAGAAAAAAATTAACCAATAAGAAATGTTTAGCTTATAGATTAGTTTTCTGGATTTGCCCCGCATAGAGAAAGCCACACTCACGACGCTCGTGATGCTTTCCAAAATGGCCACCAGCAACAACCACGTGGGAACAAACGGCATTGAATTGATTAACGATTTTAACGTTTTGGAGGAATCTTGCGAGTACCCGAAATTTACTTAGGACAAAATTGATGGCATACATCTTGTTCGTGAAAAGAATTCACGTTGTAGAAGTTCCCTGCGTGGTAAATCTTGCGAAATTACGCAAAGAAAGCAAAAATAGCTGACGGGGTAAACGCCAGCGATCACGACTACGGTGATCTCAACACGTGAACAACTTTTTTTGACGGGGTTGCGCTCGAAGTCGCGACCGCAGGGTTTTTGGTAAAACTACGGTTTTTTTGGGATTCGGGTTGTGCGGTCGAGGTAGCGAATGAAAGTTCAAGCGACTGCATGTCGAGCATAGTTTAAGAGAATCGTGTTTTTAGGAAGCAGCAGTATTCCTCGACCCGGCACCTTTTCCTTGATACCGAAAAGAAACACGTAGTTCTACTCGAAACAACCAGTGCCAGATTATCAATTAGGCCAAGCAGGCATCGGCCTGTGTGCCCCTCGCCTCTAAGGGGCCCCGCGACAAGGGATCAAAATAATATTGAATTTGATTTTGAAAGATAATTAATGTTTGCTTAATAATATTACAATTTATTGTTTATCAACGATTGTTTTGTTTAATAAAATTTGTTTATCAAGATTTTGTTGTTCAAAACGTATTAGGATATAGGATGACGGCCTAAGGGCCTCTACATGGGTTAATCCGGCACTGGAAACAACAAAAGAAATCTTCGTATAGGTGGCAGCATCGTAGACGTCACCTTAAGATGAAAACGAGTACATAACGAGTCCCTTTTTTCCCGCTGAGGCCGCTAGATGGCGCGACAGTTGCACGAGCAGTAGACAGTAGTCATCGCAGTCGTTTGAAACGTAGCGCGACATTGTAGCATCCGGCGCGCGGAGAAAGTCCCGCTTGCAGACAAGGGCAGCCAGCCGTGCAGACAGAGGGCGCTGTTGTCTCTTACGTCTGATACTGCAACATGGGCGCCGACAGGTTAGGATGGTGGCCGGAATTCATGCGGAGGGCGGAGAGACTCTTGTTGTACCACTCGTCTTCGGACACCCCAACGCCATCTTGTCGCATGCCCACCATGTTGGCTGTGCTGTGAGGCATGGAGAACGGTTGCGCCACCTGGGGATACGACGCCGAAGTCATCTGGAGGAAAAACGACGGAGGGGAGTGACGTCATTAACAAGAGCTACCAAAGGGCCCTTTGCATGCATCATGCATTGGGCAGAAAAGAGGCCCTAAGATAAGACCTCCGCTAACTCTTTCAGACACTACGTAACCATTTAAGAATCCATAAAGACGGGTGTCCTCAATGACTTACTCATCAGCGCCCAGCCAAAACGGTAAATCTAGGACCTCGGTGCCTCAAGTACCTTCTGTGCCAAAAGCACGCAGTAAGGAAGTATTTTGTCGAAAGACCCTTCTAACGGGGTTAAACAGAGGGATAAACACATCTCTCTGACTCTTTCTAGGGCAATATTTCTCACGAAACCTTTCCGCTAGAGCTTTGAGCGGGGATTTTTTTTGAAGTATCCCTCTAAGGGCCGGTTGCACCATTGGAGTTTAAATAAAAGGTCGGATAACCTGGGATTACCTATAACAGCAAGCTAGCCTATCGGTAATTTCCCAAAGTTTCCCAATTTCCCAATGTTTGACCTAAAGTATTGTAAACATGGAGATAACCTGTTGCAGCCCAAGGTGACAGGAACGCACACTAATACCTCTTTTTTTACTTAGGTTAACCCTGCCTATCAGCTGGGTTCACATTAACCCGTGGTTAACTGCTTACCTGCTGTGGTGCAATGCTTTTTCCTTAGTTAACCAGGTGTTTACCATTGGTTTTGCTCTTAACTACTTTCGTTGCAACCGGCCCTAACAATTAATTTTGCCCAAAGATTTTTTTAAGGTGAGGGGGATCAATTTCAGGGGCGAACGTTTTCCCCCGGACCCTTTCCATTTTTTAAACGCTTTCATTCATCCCGGGTTTCATTTTAACGCTGGTTAACCCTTCCTCGAGCAACGCCGGGGTGTGCCACGCAGAAATCTTTTTCTTCAAGTTTATTTAGTACGAATGCAGTAGACGTATGGACGCCAGAGACCTTCAAATTCAATCCATGGAGCCTCACATGCCCCTAAACGCGAAATTTCGAATCCAAATAATTCACCCTTCCCGAATGCTAAACTTGCAGCTCATACATGTATATCCCAACATGTCCGCAAACGGAAGAGAAAGGAGTACAGTATACGAGAATCGGGATCTTACCTGTGGATAGCGATTCATGGAGTTCATCGAGGTGATGGGATTGTGATGAGGATATTGATAACTTCTGGACGAAGTGGGATAGATGTTGCGCATCATGGCGCCGCTGCAAGTGGGGATGACGGACGGCGCCAGCGCCTTCTGGATCTGTTTCTCTTGCTTGCGGTATTTGGCGCGACGGTTTTGAAACCAAACCTAAACGGTTTTATGCATCGTTGTTGGAACGAGAAAAACAAAATGAAAAATAAATAAATGAATAAAACTTCAAATGAAGTCCATATCACAAAGTTGGAAATTAGAATGGAATACCGCGCGCGTGCGTCCGTTCTAGAAACAGAAAGAGCGCCGTAGCGATCGGTTTGCTTTTTGGCGCCGCCAGAGGGCGCCACCTCGGATGTTCTAGAACGATATCGCGTTCTAGAATTCGAATTGCGAAGATGGCGTTCCGTGTTATGTTGTTTCAGTTTCATGAGCTGAGCTGCTGTTGTTGCCGCCACATTTTCGGAAGATAATTAATTAATAGGGTTTAATTAGCTTTTACGAGAAAGCTCTGTCCGCTCTCAAGAATTCACCGAAACGAAGAGAAAGAAAGGCAGGGATCGGCATCGATCGGTTCGCGTAGGAAAGAAAGCATTCAACCGAGGATTTCGCACTTCCTTCAGGAGGAACGAGAGTTCCAGGGCACGGCCATCTTCGCATTTACGATTTTATATTTGCCAAATGTGTGCGGGTTTTAACTTCCGAACGAAATGCGAAAATTCGATAACGACCAATACGTGCGTAAATACGTCGTCTTTTAGGTTGACTGTTCCAGTTTGAGGATGAGCCAAAAGCCATGCCTACCGTGCGAACATATTTTGCTTCGTACGCCTATTATAATCGCTCGATTATAATTTCAACTTATAATTTCAGTTTTCGGATTATAATTTCAAAATGCCACGTTTATTTATACGAAAATAAAAAAAAATTAGAAATTTGAAAAATCCGCCTAAATAATTCGAAGGAGGTTGCCATACAGGGAAGCCCCGTTTAAGGCGGTCGCATTGAGTTCCTTTTTTTTTCAAATTTCTATTTTTTCAAAAATAAATAAATGGAAGAATTTCGAAATTATAAACCAAAATTGAAACCCTATTAGACGACCCAAAAGACATTGGGAAAAATAAATTGAGCAATTATAATAAGTATTTCAGGCATAAAATGTACCAGTAATATTTTAGCATGGTGGGCATGCTTTCGGCTCATCCTTAATAACGTTTTTGGGGAAAAAAACGTCTTAGACAGACGCTTTATTAACAAAGACGGCCTTAAATCGCGTCATACTTTGTTAAAGATATCAATAATGCGTTGCTCATCGATTAATTGGGAGATGGAAAGGTGAAATGCCCCAAAAAGGCGGTATTTATGTGAAATTCTGACTTCCCTTAATTACGAAAATTGAACGGCTAATGCCAGGGAAATGGTGAAATCAGTTACTGATTTCTGTTCCAATCCAAAATGCATTTTTCTCCCAATAAATTACGAGACATAATCGACCCTTAGGGCCAGTTGCACCAACAAACGTTAAACAAAACCCGAGGTAAACCTCTGGTTAACCGAGGAAAAAGCACTGCACCACAGCAGGTCATCAGTTAACCACGGGTTAACCTTAACCCATCTAATAGGCAGGGTTAACCTAAGGTTTGTAATTTATTGAAATTTTCCCAGAATTCCTGTCTGCAACACGTTACCTCCATGTTTACTACACCTTGGATTAAAAATCCCTATAGTAAAATGATGCAACAGAAACTTACTAACCCTTAGGTTAATTTGTGGTTAATAGGCAACCCAGGTTATCCAACCATTCATTTAACCTGCGATGGTGCAACCGGCCCTTAGTGCTACATGGCTACAGTGGGGTCGGCCATTTGGGACGATAGCGGACTATGGTAGGATTAACAAAAGAAGAAACTGAGCCTTAACTCTTTCTATTGGTCCGTTTGAATTCCCGAAATACTCTTTTGATTTAACGCGATCGTGGAAGTGATTAAAAAAATGGACGACATTTTCATGGCAAACGTTTCTTTGTTATTTCAAATTCCCAAAAAAGGCCCCTTGTGACCTCTTGCGTTTAGTAGGCCTACAAAATGTCTAACCTGAATCCTGGCCTCGTTGAGTTTGGTGGTCCTGGCCAGTTCCTCCCTGCAATAGATGTCTGGATAATGGGATTTGGCGAAGGCAGCTTCCAGTTCGGCCAGTTGTTCCTGGGTGAAGGTCGTCCGGTGCCTCCTGCGGGCGGGCGTGGGGCAGGTGGTGGCGCTGCTGGCCACCGAAGAAGGACCGTTGCCGCCCGAAGCGCCACCTAGCACGCCGCTCACCCCCAGGCCGGGGTCGGACTTGAGCTTCTTGAAGGCGCCTTCGGGACCGGAAGTGCAGAACGGAGACAACAGGGCTGAAAAAAACGAATGAACCCCCTGTTAAATTTCCAATTCACGACACCTTCGGTGTGACGTGTGTTTTTTGGTACAGGCCCTAATGGACCGGGGGAGATGAGGAGGAAGGATATGGTTGAAGGATGGGAACTTCATCCTTATCTTCCAACGCATCTAAAAACGAGCATCTCGATTCGATTCGGTGTAGGATTAAGGAAAAGGTCCTCTGGTAAGGACCGCCCAACTAACAAAACCGAATCCCTGTTTTATGAAGGAAGAAGGAAAGGGGGATTGAGACAGAGTATGAAATGAAAAATAATGTGAGTAGCTTACAAGCTTCGGGCTTACAATATCGCGCTTTAGTTCTCGTGTTGATGGTCACTTTGTCAATGGGCTCTCGATTGCCCTTGAAGGTGGGTGACGTTCCTTTAACAATACACGACGTAGTTCTGAACAATGTTGTTTTTTATGTAAATATGCAGTGCACGCAAAACGCTCAATCATGCCCACTTTCAATGTCGACTACGGAGTTTCGATATTTTCTACATGTGTGCAAAATGTATCAACAATTTGGGGCAAAAATCACCATTTCAGATGATAATATTTTATAATGATATATATATATGTTTTTATGGTTATGAAATGCTGAGTGTTGAAGGGGGTGATGGTGAGGAAGAGGGGGTATGAAAATAATAATTGCACTCCCTCAATCATTGGACCTTAAACAAATAGGGCACTGGTGAAAATGAAACAATATGTCAGGGACTTTTGATATACACGTAGGACCCATTTTTATATTGCAATTCGAATAGTTTTAATTACTAGATTAGCGTCGGGTGTTTGGTATCACGAATACTGCCCTATGCTTAGCTTGGTGGATATACATTATATCATCATCATTATTATTATTACTATTACTAAACGTGGTAAGAACACGGATAGGACGACGCGTCACGTGATGCTAATCGTTTTAATATAAAACACTCTCCGTGCCATTAAATGAATAAACGAGTTCGACGTCGTCGCGTTAATATTAATGTACCGAATCTCATTTTATAAAACCCTTATTCGATTAATCGTAATAATGAAAGCCGATCAAAATGCGTTTAAAGAATTAAGTTAAAAAAAAAACAGAAAAAGAAAGAAAGAAAAAAAAACTGGAGAAAGAAGAAGAAGATAAAAAATTAAATTATGGCGAAAAGAAGTTGGTTTTTTTCACAAAAAACTAAATTTGAAGGATAACGAAGCGACACGAGTTTGGGTTAAATGACTTAATGAAAATTAATTACGTTGAATGGATAAAGCTAATAAATAAATAAAAGCGTCGAGGGAAATAATATTACGAAATAATTCGATAGAAATAGGGGAAAGGGGCGGAGCTAACGAAACGAGTGACGTCAAACGAAATGGCGGCGAAATAGGAGAAAAGGACCCCAAATCACACCTTTTTTTTAAACAAAAAACTTATTATTTCCAGGTCCTTGAGGCACCTTTATTACCCATTAACTCACTCAAAGGGCCCAAATTGAAACGAATGAAAAACGAGCGTTACTTCCTCCGCACTTCCTGCCCTAATTTAAAACAAAAAAGTTTAAATACCTAAGATATCGGACCCTTTTTAATTTAATGCTTACTAAATGTAGTCCGTGAGTGTAGTGATAATACACACGAGTGGATATCCAATTTTTTTGAAAAATTAAAAAAAAAATCGGAATAGCTCGTTTCGTTAACGATTTTATGTGCCCTAAATCGACTGAAATTCATCTAGAATTTCGGTAGAAGAATAGACTGAAAAAGCGAAGCGAATTCATGGCGACAAGGGGTAAAGGCCCCATGTGCAAGATGCCCCCAAAAAGATGCAAAAGGCATTTATTTCACCGAGAACTGTATCAAAGAATTTCAGTGAAATTAGGCGAATTTTAAATGGTTAAAAGGCTATTCAGATTTTAAAATTGAAAAAAGTATTTGCTGAACGATATAATTAGTATTATTCACTGTTAGTCACATTCCCAATTAAAGACGATATAAATGTGTTTCGGTTTGCAAAGGTTCAATTCAATTCGTGTTAACGAATGCTCTTCCAAAGGACCTTTGTGCCCTTAAGCTGCATGAAATTCAATTTTACGATGATGTTGGTGTACATCATTACATTACACCCCCCCCCTGCCCTCCCCT
>JAQIXS010001690.1:0-27711 GCA_034700785.1 Rossiulus vilnensis | reverse complement strand
TTTTTTTTTTTTTTTTTTCAAAAATAAAAATTTACTTCCTTCCCCCCCCCCCCCAAATAACGGACAAAAGGTCCGGCACCGCGAGTGTCCGGTATTCGGAGGTTTTACTGTACATGCTATCAAATGAGCAAACTATTAGTACATGTAATGGTAATTTGCTTATAACATGAAACTGAACTCATACAGTGGAACAGATACCCTGTTCCAACAATGATAAATTACAACCTGTGTGTTATTAGCAATTTCTTACAGATTACGTCATAAAAGTACACTTCGTACTTGTGTTTTCATGACGTCATTTGTAAGAAATTGCTAATAATACACAAAGTGTCGATCAATGTTTGTAGGGCATCATTCTAAAAGCCCATATTTTACAAAGCCACTTGTAGCTCGTGGAAAATATTTTTAAAGTTTTGTGGAATTGGGCCCTGATGTGATGCGCTGTAAGATTGAACCAATAAGCAAAATTGTTGTTTTGATTAGTAAAAGCTGTTTGTGTAACTGTTCGCAATAGCCGCAGGTACTTGAATCTGTTTCATTTTTGTTTACATATTTTCTCTATTATTTCTACATTACTTATTATTTATGTGGTGACGATTGTGACATTCGCCTGTAAGGCATTGCAATGCAGTTGTTGTTGTTTGTTCATTGAACATATTCAGGAAAATGACAAAAATATTTCACAAAAATAGCTTATTACAGTGTGCAATCCACTTGTCAATATTATGTAATAGTATGCTGCACATCCATTTCCCCTTAGCCGTTTTTTATCTCTAGATTTTCCCCTTATGACTCCTAAATATTTAACGTGTTTAGTGTTTGACTACTCTTTATTAAATCTTTTCATAACCCTACATAGTTTTAATTCGAAGGGTACCCCGCATTAGTGATTTTGAGCTTGTTTGTGAAAATTAGATTAAGCCAGATTTGGAGGCGATTTTGGCCTTTTTTAAGGCTTCTTGTTTTTTGTCATGGGCACAAAGATTTAATGCTACATTGTGTTGGACACTGTCAAGAAGCGAGGCTTACTCTTTTACTACTGAGCTATTCTTGATCAAATTTTGATCAGCTACGATCAACTGTTCACCCTGGGTTCGTCTTTGTGCTGTTCCATCATGAGTAAAAAGTAAGTTCAGCCAATATCCAATGTGGCTTTTTAATATTTACAGTGTCAAACCATAACTTACCAAGGGCCAGAAACATCAACTTTCAGGAGAGGGTGCCTGTAGTCATTGAAGTTCTTAAAATATAACATTCAAACTTCTGGTTAAATTCGAAGTTTTCGAAATGCCATATTTAAGTTTAGGTCATTGAAGACCTAATTAATTTTAAAGTTTTCTAAATATCGTATTGAAGTTTAGGTCTTTGAAGTCCTCGTGAAATAAAATTTACCTCGGTAAAGTGCTTGTAAACTCAGATTTAAATCCAAATTATGAATTATAGGGTGTTAAGGATGATCCAAAAAAATGACCACCGTGCAAAGAAATTACACATTTTCGCTTAAAATAATTGCAATAATTGATAATTTAAAGTTTGACCATGAAGAATTGATCGTCCACTAGGTTCTGAACCATTTTTTTTTCAATTTGAAAGTTTCTTATTTATTGATAAAAATTGAATTAAGTTTAAAACATGCTATATTTAAAATACGGTAAGTGTTTGCACTTACCGTATTTTAAATGATAAATTTATTTTCTGTTTTGTAGAATTGGTAAAGCACGATTGTTTTAAAATAATTTAATTTTTTTCATTTATTTGTAAAAAAATTATATTTTGAAGAAACATTACAGTGCAGTCGTCCTCCAGAAATAAACGTTTACAGCAAATGGGTGGGTTTTTTTTCAAGTAAAATGTTTTATAAATAAACTGGACATTTTCAAATTATATAAAATTGCACAGACCCTGGTGGACAGCTAATTCTACACTGGGAAAACATAAATTTAGCAATTACAACAGATATTTTAAGCAAAAATGTGTAATTGTTTATTGCATATTGTGAAAATGGGTAGCCTTTTTAATCGGCCTCAACGCTTTGGTGAAAATAAAAATGGTACATGTATATACCATCTGGGAGTCCTTGAAACCTTGCATATATTTGTTTTTCGAAATTATAAAAAAAGAACATTAACAAATTAGGGTCAATGAGGGATAGTTTTAGCTTTAGGGAAAGATATCTCGAAAGAAACAACAACATTTCATTCAAAAACATTATACATAATTGATAAACTGGGATTTTTTAGGGTTTATATTTATAGTTCATTCGTTTGCAGCATAGTTTTACTTTAGATCTAAACTTAGTTGTTAAAAAAGTCTATAATCAGGGTTGCGAACAAGTCCTAAAAGTAGTTAATATTCCAAAAAACATTTGTAATTGTCCCTAATTATTACAAACCCTGTGCATTGTGTTATCAAATTTATTGAAAGTAGAGGTTGCCCTGTTAAAAAAGATGGCTGAAATATAATTTCATTATTGTATTACTATATTAAACACATAGATGTTAAACATCTAAATAATGGATTCTAAAAATATTAAGTTTTGAAAAAAAAAATCCTCAAATAGTCAAAAAATCTAATATATCTTTTATATTTCCGAACAACCCCTATTGTAACCAAAGGGTTAAAGTTTCAAAATATTAGTTTTTCGATGGAAAACATTAATGGGCGGCCCCTTTGATCTTCTCAAATCATTTCCGAGGGTTTTATGCTGCCGAAAATTATGGCAAATGCGATTATTTTCATATTTTGATTTTCGAAATTTTTTTTAAAATTTTTTTTTCTTGTTTTCCTTTTTGATTTTGATTTGCCATACGCCGTGGCCAATGCTGATCCAATTTATCAATGGCTGGCTTTTTTTTATCACCTCAGACCATCCATCAGTCGCTTTTTCTGAGGCTTTCGTATTAGTTTATGGTTGTTTTTCAAATGTCACCACTCTGCCGCTTAAAAATTCCAGGATATATGGGTTCAGTTCGGAGGACTGTATGAAAAAGATGTAGCGGATTTCAGTTGACATTTCTCAAATACCATCGCTTTTTGGGGTGGCTTGGGAGGGGTGTATTTATACGTGTGTATTTGAAAGCTGTCGGATTTTTTTTCAACCCTGGGGTGCATAGGTACCCGAGCGCACCGAAAGCATTTATCTTCCTCCAATTTTCCTCATCCATGTTTATTTTTTATTTTTTGGCATCTAAATGTCAGCCACGTTGACGTCGGAAATCCTATTGAAACAGCAGATGCTGCAGATTTCGATTGAAAAGTTAGACTCCTTGTGGGCTTCACTTTTAAGGGCCGCTGGAGCGAAATTCAAAGTCTTTTTAAGGAGTGAAGAACGTAGCGGAAGTTAGTCGGATTCTCTGGGAAATGAGAAATTCAGCAAATATCCCATTGCTTTTGCGTCTGGACATGGCTGTGAGCTATTCTTGTTGGTTGGTTGGTTTATGGACTTAGGATTGACATTCTTGCTGTGAGTGGTTATTGTGTTGTTTTTTGGTAGTGAACTTAGGAAGGCCAATCTGGTTGTGGACTGTGGATGGCCAACATTGCTCTAAACAATGGGCGATTGGTTTGTGAACGTAGGATGTACAATCTGGTTGTGAAGGATAAGGGATTCTTGTTGGTTGTTTGGCTTCGATGACTTCGATGTGCAATCTGACTGATATTCCTGTTGTTTGGTTACTTGGTTGTGGACTTGTGGATGGCTTTGGTGGATTTAGGATTGTCAACATTGCTGTAAAGAATCCTTGTTGGTTGGTTTGGTGTTTGATTGGTTTGTTCTTGATGTTTGTTTGACTGCTCTGTGTCTTGATGACCAACGTGGTTTGGAGAAATTCTTGTTGGTTGGTCATCCAGAACGGCTAACGTTGCTCCGAATGATTCTGGTTGGTTGGCTTAATAGTTTGTTTGTGAATTTAGAATGACCAATATGGTTGTGATGGATTCTTCATGATTATTTGTTTGGTCTACTAGGATGGCCAACGATGCAGATTGTCGTTGATTAGTTGGTTGTGGACTTGGTATAGCCAACCTGGTTGTGAGGGATTCTTGTTAACTGACTTAAGATGACCAACATTGCTCTAAAAGAAATTTGACATTTGCTTAGTTAGTTAGTTTGTGGACTTAAGATGGCCAATCTAATTGTGAGCGATTCTTGTTGATTGTTTGGTTGGTTGACTTAGATGGCCAACCGGACTGAGATTCTTGTTGATTGGTCGTGGACTTTGGATGGCCAACCTGCCTGTACGTGCGGAATTTTTGTTGGTTAAGGTAGGATGGCCAACATTGTTTTAAAGAATGCTTGTTGGTTGTTTGGTTTGATTGGTTGTAGACTTAAAAATAGTCAATCTGGTTGTGAGGGATTCTTGATGTTTGTCTGACTTCTTTGTGTTTTGATAACTAACATGGCCTGGAGAAATTCTTGTTGGTTAGTCATCCAGAATGGCCACCATTATTCCAAATGATTCTTGTTGGTTGGTTAGTTAGTTTGTTTGTGAATTTAGAATGACCTTTCCAATAATCCTTCAGTTCTTCAAACTGTTCTAAATTTGTATTTGTAATTTCACTTACGTGAAGAATTTGGGTTAAACAAGGTTGACCACTCCCCCCCTACCACATGGCATTCATATGCCAAATTTTGGCTACCGATTAGAACTACAATTAACTCAGGATGACCAACATTGCTCTGATGAATTCTTGTTGGTTGACTTTGATTGGCCAACCTGCCTGTGAATAATAACCAACATGGCTATGAGTTCTTTTTATGGGGCTTTTTCCGATTTATGAAGGCCAGGCTTGTATTTAGGACAACTGTTAAATATTCTTGTTGGTTGACTGATGATGGCCCTCTTGATGGCTCTCTTGGGGTGATCTTTGAAGACTATACATGTAAGTGAGCCAGAAATTGACTGGTACCAGAGTTAAGCCAAAGGAAGATGAACCAGATCCACTAATCTAAGTGGATAATACTGGCATTATATCATTCTTGTTGAAACTGATGTCCTAACACAGCTGCTCAACCATGTCAGTTCATTATCTTGTCGGTCTCCAGAGTTCACAATCTATCAGTAATCAACTATACCCATTTATTTTAGCATATAGTTGGTTATTAGATGTGTATTTATTGACACTAGTGGTCTTAAAATTGCAGATTATTGACTGACGATGTACATATGCATCAGATACAGTACGTGAAATGAAATTATGCAGAAATGTACATCAGCCAAGTCACCCCAATATTGTCAGCTCGTCGGTACTTCCATGATTGATTCAATCCGACTAATCTCCGATTAAATCTAATGAAACACGACGAGTTTTAGCGATTTCGTTCTGCATTTAATTGTATCTAAAGGGGCCAATTTGTTCGGTCTTTTTTTCAATGCCCATTGATGTGAATCCTTGGTAACAGTTTAGTGGAAACTGCTTTTTAATCCATTTTTTTTCTTTGCGTGTGCTCCAGGGGGGTAGTCTTCAAGACTCAGATGACGTTTTTCACATCATTTTGTTTCTGCACCAATTATCGTAATCCTGCGTTGAGTTTTTTGGTGTTGCTTCACTAAGCAGATTAAAAAGAGCCACCGTCATCGATACTAGTTTAGGGATCAATTAAGGTGGCATCAGGGCGGATTTCCATCCCATTGTGAGGACTCAATCCCATTAATGGCTGACTCGATGAGAGTTCATGTAGGCATGTCGTAATTCGAGCTTAATTCCAGTTTTGTGAGGCTTCAATCAGCCCCAATCCCCAACCTCCACTGGCTTCTGGAGACCATGGACTGCAATGGGCTCTTCTGTGTCTTTGGAGTTTGGACAATGGAGACATTAAACATTTCTGGTGTCGTTTTGTAAGAGACGATCATGCAGATGCAGGGCAATAAGCCATGACCGCAAGACCGGATAAATTTAATCGTCAAAGGACGATAAACCGTGACAATAAGGGCACTACAGGGTGTCCTGTTTATTTCGGTAAAATTGACTGAATGTAAACAAAAATACGTCATAATTACTCCAATGGTCACATTTTTTACACCTTTCAATAATGTAACCTTGAACATACTGTTGCACAGGGATGATCAACTCAAACTTGATAATTTTTCTGATGGATTGAAATGAATTTGTCATTTGAGAGCTAACTTCAGCTAAAGCCAACGACAGCAGTGGTGCCATGCGAGTCTTCATACCATTTAAAATTGTTGTTATAAATAATTTTATTTATTATTTTAATTTGATTTTGTAATGAAACTGTGTTTCAAATGAAATTTTACAATATTTTGAATGAGCTTTGGAACGTATACCATGTAATTTATATAGGTTTATGTGTCAAAATACATGTTTCGTTATACGGCATTTCCCTTTAAAGCCGACTTTCCAAGAACCTATTCAGGCCGTAAAGTGAGGTATGAGTTTGTGTGTAATTAAGGAAGAAATAAACAACTTAGGTGATTTTGTATATATATACTGGGGAATATATATATATAAGGGAAATATATTACTGAGATTTGGAACGTATCTGACTGTATGTACATGTAATTTATATTGGTAAACAAATGTTTCGTTATACGGCATTTCCCTTTAAAGCCGACTTTCCAAGATCCTATTCAGGCCATAAAGTAAGGTATGAGTTTGTGTGTAATTAAGGAAGAAATAAACAACTTAGGTGATTTTATATAAATATATATATACATGTATATATATGTAACATATATATATATAAAATCACCTAAGTTGTATATATATATATATACAGTATATATATATTTACTGAGATTTGGAACGTATCTGACTGTATATACATGTTCATGTAATTTATATTGGTAAAAACATCTTTCGTTATACATCATTTCGCTTTACACTTAACTTAAAAGGAACCTTTTTTGGCCGCTCAAGTTTATTTTTCTTTCAGAATTATTTTAGCTATATATACCAAAAAAAACCTTCCATTACCCGAAAATAAAACTCTTTGAGTCTTGAGAAGGTGCATTGCGTAGAGGATTTGCATTTACCATACCATTATGGCAGCCGTATAAAGATTATTGCAAAATCGTGTCCATTTTGGTAATTGCTTTTTATCTTGTGAATAAGGCAAAAAACGATACACGCGTTGAGCAGTTTTTTTTTGTAGATAATGCACCAGAATGAAGCTCATTCATCAATAATTCAAGTAAAAAGCTTCATATCCGTTGCTGTCAGTTTTTTTCCTACCCATAAATACAGTTTGCAAATAATGAAGTTAAACCCCATCCTCTCGCAGACTTGTTGTCTACGTTTGACATTATTACATATTGAGTATTTATTTCAAAATACTAAAAGTAATCATTTTCTTTATAAATCCTTGATGAAAAGTTTTCGATGTGATTCATCTATTCGTTATATAACTTGGCTGCAAATTAAATTGAAATGTTAGTTGATCGAATTATTTCAAGGGTTTTAGATCAGGCACCTTTGTTAGTAACATTTACAATAAATTTACATTTTGTTTCGATTTAAGCAAATGTTTCATTGCATTGTTTAAAAAATAAATAAACAAATAAGACCGCTCATACCCCTTGTGAAAACAAAATCGGTATTGTGATATTCTATTGATATCGTCATGATTTTATACTGATATCACTATATAAAAACTTATATGTACTTATAATGTATATGTTTTTGGGACTACTAATGGTTAGTGATGCAACTAAGTTAGTTGTTTGTGTAAGATATTGGTTTTTGGGACTACTGAAATCAGTTATAAACATTTTTGGGACTACTAATGGCTGGTTATATCATTAAGTTTTGTTTACTAATATCTGTAAGTAGGGTACTGAGTTGAGTTGACATCGTTTATGTTCAATTTTGACGTCTTGTTAGTTGGAAATGTGACGTTATTTGGTTTGAAATTTGACCTTATTTAACATAGAAATAGGATGTCTCATATAAGGATGTTTTGGTATTCCTAGTGAAAATTACGTAATTTTTGTGTCATTAAATTATAACATGAGCTGGCATTTATAGCACTCTATACGAAATGGGCCTACATTGCAATTTAGTGTTACGTATTGGAAGAAAAAAGCAACTTGTGTTTATTTACAAATTCGCATAAAAATAACAATTTCAAAGCAACTTTATAAAAAACGATCTCAATATCATAGAGGATTAGGTGTTTTTTTAAATATTTCATCAATATATAGAGTATACATTGAAAATATACCAAAATCGGAAGAATTTCATCTATGAACAATATATTATAAATGTGCAACATACGTTATATTAAAAGTTAAAAAAGACACTTTTTGCATGAATCGAATTCATTACCTAATGCTTGAGTCGAGTTTTCTAACCAGTAGGCTATCAGAATTATGTATGATATCATTTGTAAATATATAACATATAAACAATTCAATAGCAAGTTTTTTTTTTGAAAATCAATACTAAAAAGTATAAAACAGTGAACAATGCATTTCGTACCATGTTTTCAATACATTTATGATAAAGTATAATTTAATTCATTGTTTTAATAAAAATATAATCTGAAGATATTTTTTCTTCAATTAATATTTTAATACAACTTAATTTGAAGAAATATTACCGATATATTCATGTGTTTTTTAACAATTTACTTTTCATTGTAACATATATTATGAATATATATATGCATATATTTGTGATATATTCTCCATATATATTTTTTACCATATGGAAGGTGGTAAGAGTTGTTGATGGGTGTCCTTTCTGGAAGGTCCTCACCTCAGCCCCAAAGACTTAGTTGTTTGGAGTTTTTCTCCAGCAAGGTCCATTTATAACGGTTCAACTTAATAAAAAGCTGTTGGCGAACAGCGTTGGTGATGAGGACAGTGAAACTATTTTCAATCAATGATGCAATTTATAGCTGAGTTGTTGTGCTGGTCAGCTTGACCTTTCCACTTGTGTGTTGCGAGCCCCTGCAAAATCGACTAAAAGCATTTCTGATGGCGTTGACTGTTGACGTAAGTGGCAGCAGTAGTTTAATTAGTTTTATTTGGTGTTTTTTTTTTTTTTTCGTTGCTTTTTTCGTGAGCTGCAGTTGGTCTTCATTTCAAGTTGATAATTCCAATAATTAAAGCCGACAAACCTGGCATAAAAACAAGATTAATTTCTCTCGTTTGTTTTATTCTCGTTGGGTTTTTGAAAGTTGACGTTAAAAGCCATCAAAAGTGAGCTTCAGCGATAAATCTAAATGAGCGTTTAATTACGGTTAAGTCGTTTTTTTTCATTTCGTATTTTTGTGATGTTGCATTGACGACCCGTTTATGAAATTAATTTTCATTTTTCATTGTTAGCGCGAACGCTTCGCTTTTTTCTTTCTTTCTGGTTTCGAAATTAATTTTGCCAAATTAAGAAAAATGTTGCTGCTCACCATTTATATCTAATGACCGTTATTTTTGGCTCGTCCTGTCAGCTGAGCCGCGAAATCTTATTAAAAATATGAAGGTTATAAATGGCAGATGCGAAAAAAAAAACTATAAAAAATCCGCTTTTTTGTCAGCGAATCTTTCCTTAAAACCCGCAGAGATTACCAGAGGATTTTGTCATACAAGGACTTAAGATTATTTTCTGATTTACACCAAAAAAAACTTGTCAGCTTCTCTCGTGTATCGTGTCAATCTGCCAAATAAGAAGCTGAGTCAAATAATGAAAAATGTCTAAAAGAAATAATCGAAAAATGCGCCTGCTACACGGATTTGAGTTTGGCGAAATTTTTGGACAGCCTGTTTTGCAAAAGTTAGCTGCGTTTGAAAATCTGCTCTAACGTTGATTCCTGGAGTAAAAATGTCTACTGGTCATTAAAACCCTTGACTAGTGAAATCTGATCACCGATCATTTTAACATTAGGATAATTTATTTTTATGAAAAGTTATTCAAATTTTGAGGGAGGACCTAATTATAAACAAAAAGTAGACTTTAAAAAGTGAATTTTTGTCCAAGTTTACAACGTTTATTGAGGGTGAAATAGCAGCTTTAATCAGTGTCAACAGGTTATTGAAGTCCTTGAAGTTAAAATTCTTGAAAGTCCTGGAAGTCATTAAGTCCTGAGAGATTCCCAAGTATTTAAAGGAACACTTTCTAGCTTGTAGTCTGGTGTTGTTTTCGCTCTTTTACGGGAAATCCTCATGACCAAACATTTGTCTTTATTGAGCTTAAGCTGCCATGTTCTGCACCATTCTTATAAGATTTCAAGATCCCTTTGCCATAATTTTATACGTCCTTAAAATCCCCTGAATTGACGTCAGGGTAGTTTATTTTTGATGGTTTTGATATATTTCATGTCCAACTGTAATTAATTAATTAATTAATGCTAGAATGTTTTTAAGAAAAACCAAAATCATCGTTTAAATAAATCGTTTGGTTTTACATTCCAAATACTGAAGTCGCTATGGTGTCATTCTTGGAACTTGCTTCTGAATATTTCTTTGAAATGAATGTATTTTAAAAAAATGAAGATAAATCTAAAAAAATGAAAGATACAAAAAGTACTTCTTTTTTCGCATCGATAACTTGATGTTTAGTAGTGCATTTGCAATACACACTGCGCCATTAGGATGTTATGGGAGGGGCTGCAAATGGCTCCTCCTAAAGTCCACCCAACATGTTCCCAAAGTAGTGAGTGTTGGCCCATAACGCATTAAGAATTCATGACTGGAGTCGGTGGGCTTCTTTCATCACATTTCCACTCAACTTTAATACCTGGCCTAATCAATTTTGAGATCCTTAGAGGAATGATGCAACAACCAGAAGTTATCATCGTAAAAAAGGGGGTAATAATGCACCCCATCTACTTAATTATTGAATTCGCTTGTTAATGTACTAGTGCTATTTGCTAGGCTGCAGATACTTATTCTTACAACAGAAACCCAAATTATATTTTTTGTGAGTATGTGTGGTAAATTGATAATAATACCTGTTTTTAATTTGGTCCTTTGTGACGAATGCCATTGCCCCTATTGCGGTCCTCTAATGTAATTTGAAAATATAATTGCTGATTTATGAAGCAACCCATTTACATGATGGCATACGTCATTTTATGCAGCTTGAATGTCTTGCAAAACTGTATCTTAAAAGACAACCATGCACCTTCTGTAGGCTACTTCAACATGGATCTTTTTCCATGTACGTGTATGGGCTGAATAGCTTCAATGATTTTTGTGAATATATTTGAACATTTTATAAATATCACCGAACTGGACCAGTTCTGATACAAAAAAAAGCAGCATGAACTGGAAAATGTTGTTCCTTAATACATAAATTGATCTTTGGTACCCTCAACTTTAGAAGACCATGGATCTAGACAACAACAAAAAATAAAATGCAAGATGCAGTGTTGCCAGACAACTGCTAGCCCATTGAGACATGATTAACTTTGCTCTTGTTGAGGTACTTGATGCCATGCCGTAACTTCATAATTCCTTACTATTGATTGTATTTTTCTTAATTCAATTTTTTTTTTCTTATTTCCAGGTAAGTAACGTTTGGTTCTCTGCTCTGTTTGAGCCATGTCCGCTCACGATGTTACCAGATCTAATCGGCCATCTGACACTTAAGATTGTCATTTTATCCCCAGCGTTGGCATGGTAACTAACTGACGTCATTTGGCACTTAAGCTCGCCTGGGCAAAGCGCGCGTCCCCTGGGGAGGGGATCTTTCACGACCACCTGCTTCCTCCCATATTTGCCTGGGAGGAGCACTATACTACTCGTTTCCAGGAAGCGCATCGCACCACTTCTCTTTAAAATTTCATGCTCTTGAGTTTGTGCTTTACATTGAGCTCACATGTTGACCTACAACGCATCCAACCAATCGGTCTGACATCCTGTTCTGAATGCTCTCCAAATGGTAAACATGGGTATTACACGGTCTTCAGTGGCCATTACGTTCCCATCGAAACTCGCAGTGAAACGCATTGATCTTAGCCAAACTTCACCGATATTCCCTTGGCGTTTCCGAGCTTTTCTGGATCGTTCTGGGAGTACTTTCTGCAAACTGTTTTTCCGCAGTGGCCGGAGAAACCCTTTAGGGCTCTGCGGGTTTTGGTTTTGGGGTGACCGATTGGTGGAAACCTTCGTGAATTCTTGATATCACGCCCTAGGAGGATGCCGAATGTGTAGTGCACTCGGTTTTGAGTAGCGTGTTAGATGACCTTGTCAATCTCCCATAAATGTGACTTGAGTTAGTTGCGACTCTAGGTGGAGGCATTGTATCAAATATACCTGATATCTAAATGCAGGTTTATGCAGTTTAACTTAACTTTAATCAAACAGATTGTTTGTGTTGAATTCAAGTTGTGTGTACACATACAGGGTATCAATATACGTATGACCAAAGTTAAGTCTGTTTACTCTTATAGCCGTGATTGCACGGTTCAGTTCGATTTGATTAATTTACCCTGGAGCATAAATTGCGATACAGGCACCATCCAATTGCACACTGTTTGCTTCAACCTCATGGATTGTCTATGCCAGTGTCTAGTTTTAACCAAATTTATGAAACAAAAAATAGTAAGGACTTCTACTTCTTTCAAACATCAACATTGGTGATCAGTTTGGTTGGTTTAACCATATTGGTGTTGGTTATACCACATATGCAACATAATCAGAATTTTTTAAAAAAACCTTTTGAACAGAATCAAACCCAGCACCTACCATTTGAGTCGAGTACCTTAACCACTAGGCAATCAGAATTCTACATGACTTGAGTAAATATAGAATGTGTTGGCTATTATTTGATGGCAAAAGTGTTTTTAATTCGATGCTGTTAATACTTTATAAAAAGTATAAAATATTGGACAATGCGTATTTCTTACACTGTTTTAAATATATTCCTAAAATATATTAATAAAATAAATTCCGAAAATATTTTACCAGTAAATTTATATATTTTGACCAGTATATTTGTAATATATTCTTCGTATAAATGTTTCCTTTAGGGCATCGTTTACACTTTTTAAATTTTATTTCAATCTGGTCGATTTATCCGAGTTGAACCATATCTGCATGAATATTGGTGTGTTTTTTGAGTTAATTTTAATTAACTGACATCTGTCATCTGCTGGTGCATTTTGTGATAGGTAGCTTCTACTGATGATGGGACCTTCCCAGTGCACGGGTCCTCTGCGACTTAGTGCCATCTATTGGCACCAGTGTAAAAAAGTCAAGTGACAGCTTAGGTATTGCTTGACAGTGACACTGACAGGTGGCACCATCTGAAGGCTCGTTGCGACCTACGTACGACTTACTTGTTTTTATCAGTTAAAACATTTTCGTCCTCTGGGGATTAGGCTAGAAGAAAATGGTGTAGGCTGAACAATCAACTTGCGTAAATTCAATAAGTGTCACGAAACTCCTGGCGGAAATCATCCAGTTCCTGAATAACAAGTGACTGTTATGCAATTGTCTTAAGTCACGTTTTTGCGAATTGGTGCCAGCTGGTGGGGCTGATCTACTGGGGATATTCCCATCAGTTCCAATTGGGCATTGTTTTCCCCGATATTTTTCTGTTGAATTTCCATAAAAATCGTTAGCTGGTAAAGGAAATATAAAATGTTTGAATGCCATCATGGCACTGGTTTGGACGTAACTTCAAAAATCGGCATTTGAACAAAGACATATTTAAGAGCTAAAATTTTAAAATTATTCTGAGTGACTTTAACGTTTTACTTAAAAACAACGATCTTGATTAATATTAGGCGTAGATTTGCTCACGGTATCGACTGTAATATGAAGTCATAAAAAACCATGAATTTACATTTAAGCCTTTAAGGCTGAAAAGTCATGAATATCATGGCTTAAATGGCTAAAAATATTATCTCAATTTGAGATAATATTCAGATTTTTAACACTTCGCTGCTGACCATTATTGTGTCCTTGATGCCATCTAGGAAGCTTGTGGCAAATAACGTTTTAAAATGTTGAAAATACGTATTTGTAACGGTTTTTAAAAGTTGAATTTCCAGGAAAAGTTATTAAAAACCAATTAATTTTCGATACCAAATTCAGCAGACACCATTGGTAGTCAGTCCTGCATCTTTAGAAACACGGAGTTCCTCTTTTTAAAATCATATACATGTATCATTTCCTGCATGTCATAATTTTGCATCATTGGTCAATGAATTTTTTTTTCAAAAACCTTGAAAAAAAACCAGGGAAAAATCAGGCAAGTTGAAACATTTATCATTTCAAAAACGTCTATTTCGTATTAAGTGTTATTCCTAAATCCATTATGAATTTCCCGTTCTAGCTTAAACTGCATTTAAGGCAAGGACCCTCAACCCATGGGCCTTCGGTCCCTGCTTCCCTTTTGCTCTACTTAATTATTCATGATTAAATTATGTTATTATATTGCCTGAAATGAAAACATTTCAAAGTGCAAGTGAAAACATGGCGTGTTTCAACGTTTTGATTAGATTAAAATATCGTTTAGCCGTTGGCAGTGGTTGTTTTCATTAGTTTGTTCAAATTAAAGCGAGAAACGCCATGCAGATACCAAAAATACTAAATGAACGTTTATTTTCTGGTTTATTTAATGTTGACATTGCATTTAAATGTCGATACAGGCTGCATGCGCATACTTCAAGTTTGATTTCATTACTATGACCTCGAAATCTGAAAATCTATTTTGAAATTCATGTCGATAGTTATTAAAAAAGTAATTAAATTAGTGTTATTTTTATGACCTAAACTTTAATCGTTGGGGAATTCAGGCCTATTAAATTTATCCACTACAAGAATAATATTGTTCTTAAAATGATAAGAGCACTTGAAAGCCAAAAAGAAAAAATGGGTGCTTAATTTAAGTTGATAACTATTCAAAAAGTGACAAAGCTTCTTTAAGTCATTGGAAAGTCCTTTAACAATTTGGTATTACATTAGACGCAATGATATACAAGCATTTTCCTCAGTAACAAACTTCGTGGAATCGTGGGAATAATTTAAAAAAAATATTTTTGACCAACTGCTTTATGCTATTTGCAAACCTGATGATTTTACATGAAGGTCCTTTTAATATTCACACAAGTTTCAGTGTGAATGAATCTGACTTCTTGACTCAATTAAGTCAAAGATTTATTTTCCAGCGATTATAATTGCGAATGTTAATTACAATTATTTATTTACGTAATTTGCTGGAAAACGGTGTATTTAGTGTAGTCGTTGTGTATGGTTTCCCAAGAGGGGAAACTGGGATTTTAAGAAAATTGGCAAACAAATAGCTAATGAGAAGGATGTAAAACCTGGGATTAATTTCAACTTCAGGGAAAACGATCGTTAAAATATCTTTAGATTTATATTTACCCTTAGGACCACATTAAGTGTAAAGCCCTGTATTTGTTAATTGTGTTTGGACGCCATAGTTGAGCCTAAATTCACTGAATAACTTCTTTTGACCTTTATTAATTCCTTTCCCAAGAAAAGTAAATTATAATATATATTCGGTGAAAGTCGAAAATGTTTTAAATTTCTAGAAAACTATTGGCGTGTCCTTTGTAAGAGCTGAAACATAAATTTGAAAAATACTAGTAAGTAGTAAATAAGTAATACATGTACTTTCTACACTATTTTATGTATTTTTTTCCCCTGAAAAACGTTTTAATAAAGTTTTGATTTATTGTAAAAGTAAATCATTTTTATAATACTTATATTAACGGGTGTCAACGGTTGTTAGTCATTATGACACATCAAGTCATTAATATGGATTTAGTTAAAGTCAGTCTGTAAAAAGTCATTAAATTTAGCTTTAGGGTCATAAAACAATTTGAAATTCAACTTCTTAAATTAATAACTTTGTTTAAAATGATTAAGCACCCTGTCCCACAAATCATTTAACAATTTTGAAGTCCATTAAAGGCTTAGAAAGAAAGATTATTTGTTAGTTTGCTAACAAGTATTTAAGACAAATTAAAATAATAAATCGTTCTAAAATACGCAGTATAACTTTGTTTTAAATGAAAAAACACCGTATAATACCAATCATAAAACAATTTTAATTGCACAGCCAATTAAAAATTACTTTTAAAAATAAACATTTGTTGTTATGCTAACAAGCGAGAATTTAAAATAAAAGTTGTTCTTTAATCAAGCTATTAAAAGGTATTTAAATGTAATTTAAATTTAAAAAAGCATTTTTAAATGTATAATTTGGTTAAAAATGTTCAAAAACATGTCCTGTAGACACAAAGTTTCCCCTTATCAAATGAGAAACGTTTAAAAAAAAACGTTTAAACATAATTTCATTCCAAATGCTTATTGGCATTAAATCATCGCCAATTATTTTCCAGCGTATTTATAATGAAATCTTTTTCCGTAATCGTTTGATATTAAAATAATTTCCTTTGACACATTTTATTATCATCATCATCTTGTCCCCTTTCATGTTGCCGCATCACATCTGCACCCCTGCCAGGAGGACGTTAATCTTTCGGTTCGTGCGATAGCAGTGATAAATTATTTTTAATTATAAAAATAATACCTATACGCAATAACGTAATTAATGGGTTGCTTCGTCGCCTCCGCCGAAATCAATTTAAGCTCTCTGCGCTCGTCTTGTATTTCCGCCAAATTTAACGTAATTTATGTTAAATGTCTCGATGTCCTTAACAAACACCCCTTGCCACTAGTTGATGTTAACACCATTAAGCGGATTATGTACACGTAGTTCTGGTACAGTTAAGAATGATGATTCAGTTTAAAATATAACAAACATTGTTTAAACAAATTCCTGGAATGAAAAAAAGATAATTAAAGTATTTGGAAAGTCGTCGAATTAACATCGTAGACTCCGGTTTAATTATCGGATAGTTTAAGTTAACATAAAAAATGTTTCACCCATAATTTTAACGCCAGATACATTAATTTTATTGCCTGATAAATTAATTGTATTATTATGCTTAAATAAAATTGAAGAAACAACTCATTATTAATTGCTTAAACTGTGTTAAAAGTTGATGCTAAGATCATGTGAAATTAGGGCATTTATGAAAACAACTATGACTGGTTTTTCAGTGTTAACATTTTAGAAGGATACTGTGAAATGGTCTTTTTTAGCCTGGGGCCATTACTTGCCACAACTGTTTATTAAATAACCCTAGTTTAAATTTACTTAAACTTAAATTAACTTAAAATAAATAAATAAACTTAAAAAACATAAATTTAAAAGCAATGACATTTTTTTTCAGGGTGGCAAAAAATCCTAAAAAACGCCCTAAAAAGTTATAAATATTCAAAAAATAGTCGTGCATGTCCTTTAAAATCAAATAATTCTTACAAATGGTTAGAAACCCTTACGCGCAATTTGACAGCACTGCCTTTACCATAAAGCTAATTGAATTCATTTGAATTTGAAGTCACTTTGTTAAAGGAAAATTCTCAAAAATAATTTTCTTGTGTTTATAAATAACATGTATAACATTAAATACCACATTCAAAACGTTACCTGTTGAAAAAGTCCTAAAATATTCCTAAATTTGTAGTCTCGGAAATTGTTTGCCACCTGGTTTCTTTTTATTTAACAAAGAGCTGTATGCAGAACTAACTGTTTTTAATTTATGTTTCATTTTTTCATAATTTATGTTTGTGCTAACCTTAACAGCCGCTGAAATGCATGTAACTTCTACAGTTTCTTAGCTCCTTAAGCCAGTCTTCTGACCTCTTTGTAGCATTATGGTTCTTCAGGACTCTAAATGTTGGGATTCACTGGATTTAGAGGACATTTATTAAGGCTGAAGATGATGCTGTTTTCAGCATCCGTCAGAAAAAATTGAGCTGTGGATTCGTAGTGATTTGTGTGTGTGTGGCAACTGCTGATCGTAATGCAGGAGGATTACCATTGGTCCTCCAACTTTCCAACCATCTTGTTACTTCTTCATATCTGTTAGGGATTCTCTCATTTCTCGGAATTTCCGTCATTTTAGGGAAACCAATCGATGAACAGTTTGCCAAATGACGTGAAATGCTTACCGTAATCGATATCTTTTCCTATTGTCGTTATCTATAACGAGCCTGCGATTTATACTTGCATGAATTCACGTTTGGTGGTTTGTTGATAGCGAAGGTCCTTGGACAGAGGGAACCCTCATTAAAATTTGGGAATAATGCTGGAAATTAAGCCCGTTCATGTCGGGTCACACCACCTGTCCACTGGTGGTCATTGAAAAGGCATTGATAGGCTAAAGGTCACCAGAAATGTTTAGTCTTTAGAAGTAATTGGAGTTTTCCTATTTGATTTAAATAATTTTTTACTTGCTATTTAAAAAAAAATGTGTGGGGGGATTATTAAAAATACATTGATCTAGTCTGAAAAAGTAAATTGCATCTTGAAAATGTTTAAACACAAAACAGGGTAAATGTCACTAGAAATGTGAAGTTTAAAAAAAAAAGTAATTCGATTTTTTCTCTTGACTTAAAAATTATTACTTCCTATTTATTTAAAAAATAAATGTGGGGGAATTAATGAAAAACTGCATCTTGAAAATGTTTTAACCCAAAATAGGCTGAATGTCCCCAGAAATGAAAGCCATTGAAACATCATTAAAGTTTTTCTTCACGTTTTAAAAAAAAATGTACGTTAAATTTTCACGTCAAATTCACATCTCTAAAATAATTAAATTAACTTTTTTTAAATGTTTAACTACAAAATAAACTAAATTACGCTTAAAATATTGTCTAAAAAGTAATTAGTTTTTCTGTTAGCTTTACAATTTTACTTTCAATTTCATTTTTTTGGGAGGAAAGTGTCAAAAATAGAAAAGAATTAAAAACGTTTACATAAATTCACATCACAAGAAAAAGTAAATTGCATTTTTAACCTAGTATTTTTTAATATAACGTTTATGCCAATTTTATTTTAAAATTTTAAAACTTGTCAGCTTTATTTAAACATCTGTTTTGCTATTGACATGTTTACCCAATTGTAATTAGCGTTGTAAATTAGCGTTCAAGTTGATGTTTATTACTTTGGTTTAATCATTGGATAACTTTAAAAAATACCGAAAATTGGTTAAAAATTGTGTCCAACGAAAGAAATTGAAATGCCATTGTCCGAAACAACCATGCATTAAGTTATGAATTACTGTTAATTTCCAAGTATTTTAAAAACGGTAACTTTGAAACTTGTGCAAAAGTGTAACTCTAAAACTTCTAATGCTAAACCAACGCTAGGAATTGTTTCTAACACCATCTTTGTTTGCAATTTCATATTTCTCCAGGGAATTAAATATTATCTATACCAACTGGATATGACTATGTAATCCATTGTTTGGATTTATGGTTGGAAAAAAATGTCAAAAGATAGGGTTTATTTCAAAGCTGGGCCTCAGAGAAAAATTTCCATTACCCGCCATATTTACAGTAGTTTTATATTAAAATCACTTTAAATTCAAAAATGTTAAACCTGTACTCCGCTTCGTATTTTTATATTTTTTTATTGTTATTTTCGTGCTGATAAATCGATTTTTTTTGGGGGGGGGACGGATTTTTTTTCCGTTGACAATTTTATGGGATTTACGGATTCCCGGAAATGCGCTTAAATCAATGACAGAAATGCCAGAGCATCTGGTGGCGAATGATTGATAGTGTGTTGAATTAAGGAGTGCGTCAACTGAGGAGTGTCTATTTTTTAGATTTATATCAGGACAGTGGGGATTTACTGTCTATTGGTAAGTCGAAAGTAATAATCCTCTTAAATCACTCATTTGAACAATTGGAAGCCATCTCCAAATTCAACGTTCAAAGACGAAATCTTCAGATCAGGCCTTTAAAGATAAGACGATGCTTCTCAAATTCTCAAAAAAAATTGTTCAGTTTTTTTTAAAAAAAATTGTATTTAACGGGGTGTCCACAGGCCAGTGACTTCCTTGACCAGTCGTTGCTTGAAATCTAGGTCTGTAAGGCACTTGAAAATTCACTTAATTTATCATTAATGTACTTCGTTTTTATGACTAAACATCTTAATTGCAATTTTTAATTCCAATTTGAAGAATCTGCGAACAAATACCAAAGGGAAAATAAATGCAATTTATATAATAATAGAGCATTAATTTTTTTAAAAAAATTGTTATCAGAGTTTTTCCGAAATCCACATGGCGATGCCCCTTTTCATATAGTGCCACAAATATTTAACGAAATAATTTATCAGAAGTATTTTTTTCTAAACATCAATTTTACAAAAAAAAAAAAAAAATGCAACTGCCCATAAATTTCTGGTGATGAAGCAAATCTACATTTGTTGTTATTAAAAATCCCATTTTTGTCATTCTACGTTGTCATTGTAGATTGTTTTTTTGTTTTGCTACAGAATTTATTTTCCAAAAAGTCAGGGAAATTTATTCGGTTAGTCAGGGAAAGTCAGGGATAGCCAAGGAAGTCAATTTGTGAATTTCTGTAAAAAATTTAAACTATAGATTCTCTAAATTGTGCACTGTTGGTATATGTAAATACGATGAATTGTTATTTTCGATAGATGGCGCCAGGGTTGTGCTTTTCTGCAAATCTAGGGCTCGAGGCCCCCTATCTCTTTAATTTTCCATCTTTGTTTTCGTTTAATTTACTCCGAACCTCTTTTAAGTAATGCCTTTAGTACAATGCCGAAAATTTGCATTTCAGGTGCAGTAACTGGGATGAATAATTCATCGTCGTGGGTTCCACTATTACATTAGTTGACTGCTTTCAATATTTTCCCCAAATATGAAAATTACGGGATGAGGAGTAAAAACAATTTCTCGCATTATTATACGCCCGTGTTATTTAAATCGCATTTTATCCGATGGCAATTTTTGGCACTGCTCATTTGATGCGAATGAATTTAGGAATGGGGGGGGAGGGGGTCATGACCCTATTGTTTGGCAAACAACAGCCTGCGAGGGGGGTTTCTCTCCCTCCCCCCTCCTCTATGATTAAAATTGACGTTTTCACAGGGAGTACGTTTTACTAAAGTGCTTAAAGAGAGCATATGTTTTGGGACCTGCTACTTATTTGAAATTTAAATTTCCATGAGATCAACAATTTCCCTGCTTTTGGGACATGCTCTCAAAATACTGTCTGTCTTGTTTTGCCAGTATTGGTACTGCCAGTACCGCAAATACCAAGCTGTAGGTCCTTACGAATTCCTATGAAGCTTTCTTATATGATCACAGTAAGCCCTATTTAATGACTCCTTTAAAAGGCTTATTTTTCGTAAAAATAAATTTATTTTGTAAAGAAATATAATTTTCTTCAAATAAATTTTATTCATCTTATTAACTTATTAATTTATTAACTTTGGTTCTTTTCCAAAAAAGGTTCATTTTGAAATGAAAAGGTTTCATTTGTGTGATTTGTTAAAAAAAAGGTTTAGTTTTTCAAAAAAAGGTTAGTTATCCAGACAAAAATTTTATTTCAGAAATAGGGTTCATTTGAACAAAACGTTCATTTTCACAAAAAAAGTGTTCATTTTTATAAAAAATTTATTTTCCAACCAATGGTTTCTTCTAGATTTTTCCAAACTAGATTTCATTTTCCAAAGAAAAAATTGCTTCATTTACAATGAAAAAAAGACTATTTTTCCAAACTAATTTCTTTTTTTTAAAAAAATATTTTATATTTCCAGACAGAAGAAGGTTTAGAAGAATGAACCAAACATAGGTTCATTTTTAATCATCTTTCCATTAGTGTTGATTCGAACGATAAAAGTTAATGTCATCAGTTATTGATATTAACTGAATAATTTATTTTGTAGGGTTCAGTGCATTAAATTTTCTAGCTAAGATACTTCTGGCTTTAAATTGTGTGTTATAAGATGACTTATGCAAATGACGTCAATTTCGAAAGGACGCCCTGAGAGAAACGCAATAAGAAGCCCTAATAAATGCACTAAATTCACACTCGATGTGTAATTTGAAGCAGTTTTGGTCGTTGAAAACAATACTAAGTGGGTTTTCACGTTTTCCCTTTTATACATTTTATTTGTGCAATGTTTTTTTCATACAACCTGATACCAAGGCTGATTCTTTCAAAGCTGGCTTCAATTTTTTCATAAGAACAACTGATAATAACCGTTATGCTATCTTACACGAGTATCTGCTTTTTTATTTGACGTCATGTCTTTTTACAAATATCTTGTACGCAGTATCGTGTTTATTGCGTTTTCATATTTTTATTCAAATCGGAGATATGCAATTCAGTTTTTAGGGAGATATTTGAAGTTTCCTACCCCCTCATTGCAATGGACCTAAATCCTGTACAGACGTTGTTTATTGACTTCAGCTTGGAGCTTATATTATAAAGTATGTGACATAAAGTTTATTAAAAATAAATGTTAATCTCATCAATTTCCTGCATGCATTGTTCAAGATAACATTTTTATTGATCCCATAAAACCGAATGCTGTTCCCATATGAAAAAATATCTATGGAGAATATGTATTTTCAAAATTTATTCTCCATATATTGAAAATATACCGAAATTGGCCGAATTTCATGTATAAATAATATATTATAAATATATGCAATGTATATCAGAATTTTCTAAAAAAACGTTTTTGCATAAATCGAACTCAGGACCTTATACTTGAATCGAGTTTTCTAACCAGTAGGATATCAGAATTCTGTATGATTTATTGTGTAAATATATACCATATAAATAATTCGGTAGAAAGCTTTTTCAAATCAATTATAAAAATTATATCTTTTGAAATTATATTACCGATATATTCATTTGTTTTTATCAATGTATTTTTCATTGTAACATATATTAGTAATATATTTTGACTATATATGCATATGTTTGTAATATATTCCCCATATATTTTTTTATATGGGATATTATAATGTTCCAAATATTGTACATCTATTTCCATAATAAATAACGTTAATTTAAATTTAAAATAACGTCAAATTTTAACGAAAACAAGATGAGTTCATCAGGTTCTTTAAATACTGTCAAACTGTTAAGATTAGTGTAATTCTTTATATTTTGTTGTGATTGGGTGGCATACTTTTAACAGCCTTGTGAGTTACATATATTTAGTGCTAATGTTCTGTTACACAATGTGCAGGCTGATGTAGTGCCTCCTTTTTTTGCCTTTGTAATATTTGTTGTTTGGGTAGGCTAAGAATACAGTATGTGAGAAAAATTACAGGTGTCCATTGAGAAAAATGTTGACCATTAACCAATTTTTTTGGTTTTCTCCTTTCATTAAATCATGTTTTCATTAATCATAAATTCATTATATCACGTATCGATTAAATTTAGAAATGTTGCTTTAAATGTTTTACAACGTACATAAACACTTTTCAAAATTTTAATAGCATTCGCATTACAATTTCTTCTAAATCTCACATGATTATTAATCATTCGATCATTTGATAATGCTGCTTTTGTAAGTGCAACTTCCTGAATCGAGTGAATAATTGTGCTAGAAACTTGCTGTTCTGAAACATTTTTATTAATGCCTTAATGCATAGGTAGATATCGATTCCTTTTTATTTTTATATATTCAAAGATAATTTTGACGTTTTATCTCAATACTTTTGGTACATGTCTAAAATTATCTTAGCAATACAATGTTTTCTGAAGAGCTGCTTTATCTTTTGGTATTAAAATAAGAGAAAAAAAACGTCAGATGAATAGTTCA
Source organism: Rossiulus vilnensis (assembly GCA_034700785.1). Lineage (NCBI taxonomy): Eukaryota > Metazoa > Arthropoda > Diplopoda > Julida > Julidae > Rossiulus > Rossiulus vilnensis. The sequence continues at coordinate 4,107 of JAQIXS010001690.1, read as the reverse complement.
TACTAAGTATATACAGGGTGCCTTGAAATTCTCTTTACAAAGACTTATGTATCACTGCGAAAACGAGAAATTTAGGTAGCAAAGTTTGTGACATCTATAGCCTGTTCAAATCTAGAATATACTGGAAATTCAAATTGACCTTTAATCTTTCCTGTCTCATGACTCATTTTCTATCCTTTGGTTTGGGCTCAAGTATAGTTTTCAACAGCCTAGAATATACTGGGAATTTAAGCGAACCAATAAAATGAAAGAGCTTGTTTTTCGAGAAATCTTTCCTGTATCATGACTCATTCTCTATGCTAAGGCCATTGGTGTAGCTTTCTCTTTGCTGGAATGTATAATCTATAAGCTGATTATATCTGATTGGTTTAGGCTCCATGTATTCTAGTTTTTAACATACTGTAATCTAGTTAGTCGTTATGTATCTTTTCAAACATGCTTGTCGAATCTTTTACTGGGATTTCTGGGAAAATGGAGGATAACTGACACAATGGACGTCAATCATGTCAGATGCATGCATGATCTATCTTAATCTTGATTTGGCTGATGGAAGGACGCCTTTTTGGTGTGCGACCAGTGTAAGAATTTGGCTTCATACAACACTCGAGTTTTATCATATTTTTAAAAAAGAAAAAAATCCTTTTTTGTGTGAATTTAATAGCGTTATTCAAGGCAGCTGAGTGGGTCTCGATACGATCTCGTTTATATCGACCTATGATAAGCTGTCACTCTACATCATCAAATCGGTATCCTTCTGTCAATCATTAAAACACTCTTTGTTTATCAGTGAACTGAATTCATAATTTAACCGTGTAAATTATGACCCTTTGTTAATTTAACATAAGCACCTCTAAGTAAATTAAAAAGTAATTTGCTAAGTGGAAAATAAGGCGAATCTTCATTGAAAAACGAAAAGTACTTAACGTAACAATCTTATGTGTGTTTTTTTATCAAAAAAAGTATTAAACAAATAAAACAATTGTTGTTTAAATATAAAAAACTTGCTTCAAATTTGTAACAAATGTAATCATTTTCAAGTCCTTAAATATCGGTGAATAATTATTGACGTTACTTGGCTGAATCGTCTGATTCATCATGAGTAAAATATTAGATTAAGATTCACGAAAATTGGGAATTAATGTTAATTTAAATTTTATTTACACCTTTAAATTTTTGATTTTTACCGACGCATTAAAATTGATTTTTACTTGCATATTTAATTTTTCCCTCTAGTTATTTTTTTGTGATTCATAGATCATTTTGGTCTGGGTGAAATGTTTGTTTTGAAAATTAACAAATATTTATTTTGCGAAAGTTAATAAAGGGGTTGTCGGGGTCAGGAAATTGTGATGGTCATTTTGTTGTCTTATTCAAGAGATTAGCAATTCTCTAGTGAAATGAAACCAGTCTATAACGACCATTCACCCCTAAATAAATACTCACTAAAACAGTACGTCAATTGGACACATTTTTAGGTCAGTTAAACAAGTCATTGCGTCACATAAATGTGACGAAATTTATCCCCAATACTGACCTGCATAAAAAAACAGATCAAAGGACGTCATGTGCTAATGTCATTTTTATTAAATCTAAGGACCTGTCAAAAACATCACCCCAAATTGACCTTATTTTGAAAATGTTTTTTCCAGATTCAGATAAATATGACATCACTGACTAATGAAATTATGACGATTAGTAAGGCATATAAGGGACATTATGGCATCAATTTTTGTTTAATTTCTATATGATTTACTATAGCTTACTCATTAGTCTAGAAAATTCCAACCTACCGCTGGGTAAAACGAACTTATTAAATTAATTGTGCACAGTGTTAAATGCACATTGACTTGACAAATCTTATGGAAATTTGATTTTCACTTGTTTTATATATTTATTTTAAAGCTATTTTTTACCCTCTATTTTATGTCACTCATTTTTCATTCAGATACCACTTTTGCAAGATTTTATTTTTGTACTTTTTATTATAAATTGATGTATTATTTCTAAAGAGAATTTTTGTTTAATCACCCAATGATCGTGTTTAATCGAAAATTAACCATTCTTTGTTGTACATTTGTCAGATATGCTGAAAACATTTGGGGTTCAAATAGACCCAGGTGGTCATCGGTGATTACGAAAATCAAGGTGGCCATTATAGGGTTAATGGACTGACTACCCCTTAAGAATGAACCAAAAGTATGCCATCCATGCTAAAATATTGTTAGCACATTTGTGCTTCAAATACTTATTATACTTGCTTAATTATTTTTGCCAATGTAGAGTTGGTCGTCCACTAGGGTTTCAGCTTTGGTTTATAATTTTAAAATGCCCCGTTTATTTATACAAAAATTTAGCAATTTGAAAAAAAACCCCGATACGCGACCTCCTAAAACGGGGCCTCCCTGCATGGCAACCTCCTTCGAATTAGTTCGGTGGATTTTTCAAATTTCTTAACTTTTTTTATAAAAAAAAATTAATAAACGGGGGAATTTTGAAATAAACCTAGGCCGAAACCCTAGTGGGCGACCAATTCTACATTGGTAAAAATAAATTAAGCAATTATAATAAGTATGTGAAGGAAAAATGTCCCAATAACATTTTTGCAAGGTGGGCATGCTTTTGGATCATCGATAAGTGATTTTGTTTTTCCTAATTAGAACATGTTTAGTGTTTAGGTTTGCCTAAACTGAGCCTTAATTAAGCTAAGAACCATATTTTTCAAAACAAGATTAAATCGATGTTATATTGATATTTTTTATTCCCAAGTTTCATTCAGATAGTATATTTTTTTACCCCTGCAATAGCAACAAGGAAACCGATTATCTTAACTTTTGACTGTTTCGTTTGTGAAGTTTTATCTAGGTATTATCGTGAATTATTATCATCAGCCTTATCAAAAAATGGTGAAGCCATTCATTTTGGTTTTACGAATTTTTGAACTTTAAAACTATTTGTTGTTGATTCGTTGCATTGCGATGACGTTAGCAGGGTGATATTAGCTTGTTTGTATGTAGCTGAATTTAGTTTAGGACTGGATATAACGAATTTGGATTTTCTAAAAGTTCACTTCAACAAAATCAGTTTCGAAGATGAACTATGTTTTGTGCAGTTTTACCAGTTCAGTTGACTATCAATTGTAAGTAATTTCGATTGCATACCTCAGCATACCTCAGTTTTATTGGCACCACTACTCATGGCATTACCGATAATCATTACTCCTTCATTACTTGTCAGCCTTACACGTGCATGTTAAATTCACATCATTACTGGCTTTTATTAGTAATGTCGTTATCAGGATGTAATGTCATTAGTAACGAGCGTGTTATGTCTGTGTTTAATAATTGAACATGTAAAAATACACCTGTAAACACATCAATATTAATGCTGACATAAACTGCAAAAATATGGTTTTTAGGACCTACTGATAATATTTACCTTTAAATATCGATCATTGTTATTTCACGACTATATAATAATTAAACGCAAAAATAATAAACAAACGATAAAATAATAAATACAATTTTTTTTAAAAAAATTTAAAAACCAAATTAAGCCGAAAGGGGAAAAATGTATCATACCGTGAAGTTTGCGAGGATGCAGTTTATTTCTTATACACACCTTTTACATGTAGGTGAGACATAAAACTGATAAACGTGTATTTTCGTAATCTTGATCAGATGTTCATCCAGTGAAGGCAGGAGGGAAAATCCATTTGCTAATAATGGGGAATTTTGGGACAACGACGTCTATCTGCCCGAAATCAGATTGTGAGTTTAAAATTTTTCCCAAAATAAAAACTTGTGAATGATGGATTTAATAAAATCGTCCTTGAACGAATGTTGATGTACATTTATTTGAAAAACAGAACGTAAATTGTAAACAGCAAAAAAACCTGTTGTGGATTAGTTTAGTGAAAGTCAGGGGAAGTCAGGGAGGAGAAAAATGGTCAGGGATAGTCAAGGAATTCTTCGTTTTTTGCTAGAAAATTAGCGAAAGTCAGGGAAATTCCTCGTTAATATGCACTGAATGTGCTGTAAGTGCCAAGGATTTGATTATAAATATTAACAATTTGGTTTATTCTACTGATAAAAATACCGTTGCCGAGAG
>JAQIXS010001689.1:0-27715 GCA_034700785.1 Rossiulus vilnensis | reverse complement strand
ATTGGATTAATTTGCATATTTCTTCACTTGACAAAACTCCAAATTGTAAAGCAAGATTGCATATATAATTAGGAATGCATCACTCATTTGGTCTGAAGCTATAGCATTTCATTTACTAAAGTTCTAATGAATAATTGGATCGTCCTAAAACTTTTGTCAGCCACTGTATGTAGGTTCCAATAAATGGGTCATACTCGGAACATGTAAGAAACTAAATAGGAATTTTTAGGAACTCACAACTTCATACATAATTTTTCATGTTTCCGATCGAAAAAAACTAGTAATCGTGGACTACATTCCCACATGATGATTAGTAGCTTTGCACAATAGCTATTCATTATGAATTTTCCCATTAAAGAATAGCAGCCATAACTAATGGGGAGACACATTTTCTTATTTAAATAAGTTATTAAGGGCATAGTTCACATTGATTGCATGGATTAGCTGACAAACACGCATTATCTATTAGATGGCTAACGCTTCTTGACCACCATGTATGCTCGTCATAGCTCCGAAATATTCCGATTCATACCCATCTGAGCAATAATAACGTAGCTGGCTCAAGTCCGGCAAATCGCTGAAAAAGGGCGGACAAAGTCAAACGGTGGATTGCGACCAACCTATTCAAAATGAAGACAGAACGGTGTTTACTTGCGGAAATTGGATTTTTTCCTCGGGAAACCTTCATCATTCTTCATCATTTGAGCTATATATTTCGATCTGACATAAGTTTGATCTGTTTCCAGTTTTCCTTAAATATTGTTCGATGCTCACTCCGCTGGCCATCATCATGCACTGCCTTGCCATAATAATAGGTTTCTTATCGGGACTATTATCAAAATGAGCAGAAGACAGCCATTTCCAGTTGGTAGTTTTCAATTTTGGTTCACTCCACTGAATCTTGAAGATTTCATCTCCACACATGCCGAAGCAATTATGAGTTGCAAAATAAGTTAGCATATTTCATAACTAATTGGAAGCAAACTATAAAAGAAACATGTACAGTGTATTACGACTGCAAAAGTTTCCATCATTCAACCAGCTTACCACATAATTAAATGTCTAGAGGAAAATGGAAGGCTTACAGCATTTTGTCAATCACCATTTTCGGAGCACGAATTGCTAGATATTGGTTTTAGTCCCACCCTTATTTAATTCCGCAAAGTTTAACCCGAGCGAACAACAACGAGAATCAGACTTTGAATTATGCACTCCCTGATCTATGCTTGCATGAAAAGCCCATTTTCGCGGCTTTAATCTCTCAAATGTTTAATGAGAAAGGAAAGCCAAAGTACCCCCATGGGTCTGAGGTAGTAAACCATTAGCGTGGATACAGTATCAAAAATTCGTTTGTAAAATCAGAGGTTGAACGTGCAAATTAAAGCTCGTTGAAGATGAAAGGAAAGGCATGTTCATTTATTGATACTTATTTAAAGGCCCTAAAGACCATAGGCCGCATTCAGTTGTGGGAAAGTAAAGCACGAATTGATTGAAATGAAACGACTAAGAAATTCGGTCATGGTCGATTATTAGAGGTACAATCCGGACATGAATCTTCTTCTAGCAACTTTTAAAAAACCGCAAATACTAGTCAGTACAGTCATCCGGATGTCGAACCGGTTTGTTAATTTAGAACATCAAAATGTTTTTATGCATAATCATACCTTGATTTCATTTAAATAACCCCTGCAGTTACAAAGCAAGTAGTATTAATTTTTGTGTGTGTTATCTAGTCTGATACCCGGACAATGCTAATTTGGCAGAAAAAGGAAGTTAACACAATAGCAACGTAGCCCTTTAATAAAACGTTGCACTTGAGCCGCAAATAAAATAATGCTTGGCAAGTTTTTGCATGCACTTAAATCAAGTCTATTTGCACTTCATTTTTAAAAAAAATAATTGCACGGCAGCTAGGAAACAATAAAAAAAATCCAATTATTGGAATACATACTCATGTATTCTTAGACAAATCAGATACTTGTAGAAAAATCAAGTTACACCAGCCAATTTACAGAAGTCATCCAGTGTTAATTAATGATTATTGACCAAGGTAGAATTTAACTTAATCTCACGACATCAGGGTACTAGTAGCCAAGCAGACCGATTCTACACGTTACATTTTTATAACTATACATGCATATGGATATGTAAAACGAAAATGTGTAATACAGTATTCTTCCTCAGAAATACTGCTGAATCATAATTGAATGTAAATAAATTCCAACTCTCTAGAATCGACTGCTTTAATGTTACTAAAGCGAATTTGGTTAAATAAGTGTTAAACTAGCTAGCAATCAAATAAATTATTCCCATTAACAATATTTAAATTAATGAGTTACGGTGATCCAAAATAAAACATTAAATAATTGCATGCATGCCGTAATAGATTACGAGCGAGAACGATTAAATGACTTTTTATAATGTATGCGAATCACACAAAAAACCATATTTGTTTAGATTCATTAATTTTGGAAATCATAAATCTTGATCGGAATCTAGAATATAAGAATCGTTCTTGTTCGCAGGCAAAAAATAAAGAGAAAGTGGTTTATTTTCAGCATTTTGATGTGGAGAAAACATCTACTGGTATATGGGATCTAGATCAAGTTAATTTATACCCATGCATTCTTTTCTATTACTTACATACGTGTAATGTGCATGACTTTCAAAATTTTTAGTCTGGTTCTTGTACATGGCTCAGCTTGAAATAGGCTTAAATCCATTTTTCTCATCATAAGCAACCCCTATTTCCGCCCTATTTCGAATAGGAACAAGTTCAATCACTAAAATCGGAAAATGCAGCTGACCGGTTACAACGAGGCAGAAAAACAGCAGCCGAGTGTTTGATTCTCATCCCAAACCGGATATCAACAAGACAATGTTATCCCCTTTTTTGATATTGGCGCCGATAGCATGGCTACATGAATGGTCAAGATCTCTCGATCACTGGATACTCCACTGGATTCACAGATGGGGGTTAGAGATTATTTCCTTTGGAGAGCCACGTACAAACGAGTGCACTCTGCAGGATTTCCAATATAATACAACATTGAGCGTTTATCAATATCTGGTTTTTGTGATAAATATGGTGCTTGCATGGGATTTGCTAGACCAACATTTAAAAGTTAGCGGAACTCTTCTTATATCTTGATTCAAACTGTGAAAATGTTCAAATATAACAACGTTGAAGAGGTTGGCGCGCTGGCCATATGAACATAGTCTCCATATGTCCATATGTACGATGTATAAAACCTACATTCAATGTTTTGACTGGATATAGTAATATTCAATTTAGTAAGCTGAATTTGAAGAAGAAAAAAAATGGAAGCAGAATACAAAGTTAATCCTTCAAGACATGGCTTACATGGCGTCGACAGATGTAACATCTTGGCGTTTTATTCATTTCATATTTAATGTAAATTTGCTTTTTTCCGTTATGATTTTTTAGAAAAGTTAAAATGTTATACATACATGTATAACATTTATGCATAAGGAAATAAGTAATATTGGTATACTGGTTTATAACCACTGATGAAATTTTCAAAAAGAAAAATGCATGATTCAAATGAAAATATGTTGAAAAGTATTAACAAGTATTTTATGAACCATTTTTGACATCGTTTGTATAACCACATATACGTGTATTTGATGCTTTTCCTTCATCGCACAACGTTACCAACATCACATTTATTTGGTATGTTTCTAAATCAGTTATCTCTGCGTACCAAAATCAAAGCTAAAAAGCAGCCTCTTGAAAATATCTCTGGCACGCAAGGAACTTAATGCAGTAATATTAAACTGCCTCGAGACTAACGAAGTATTTGTGGTTTGTAATTTGCTTTCTACAGCAATTTCATACGAGCATAAATACATTTGCATATTTATGGTAACATTCCAGAATATTTCCAGGCCTAAACAGCGACCATCTTCTGCAGCACTACACATTATCCACTGACCCGTTGAGAGTTTGAAAACATAAATTAAAAAAGGCTGCATTGTAGACAATTAGAAAATGTTGCGTCCTCTTTGAAATACTGAACGATTAAGAGCACTTCTCTGCAAGGCCGAGGTTAATTATTCGGTAATATTACTCGGAGAATATCCAGCTTTTGTAAGCGAATCAAAAATGCCCATGCGCTGAAGACAAGTCCATTGCAAATTCCAGACCACACCACGTCTTTTAACTACGGACGTCTTGGGTTAGGAGGCATGGAATCTCGAATAAATTTTGGATATCAAAGGTGAACGATTTGAACCCCATCAAACCAAATAGACTGGGGAATAGGGATCAAAAGGCTTGGCCAAGCACCCTAAGAGACGTCACTAAGGCTCGTGAATGAGATGAAAGCCAAGATCTCTAAAGTTGCATGCCATTTTCCACTTGATATTCAGGGTCCGACGCCATTGTAGCGAGGCAGTGGGGACACACAAATCTCCATGATCTTGGTTTTGGTTCGGCCACTTAAATTCTCTCATTTTCCCATAAGGATTTGCAGCTCTTTAGCCGTCATCCCCCCAAAGTATCGCCAAGTTAATCTTAGCTCGGACGAATAAAGTGGATCAAAAATAAACCTGATTTACTTTTTCAAACGAGTGTTTAAGCCATTGTATTCATCACACATCGACTCATTCATCCATGTGTCATATTCTATAATCTCACGACGAACATTAGAGCCCTAGGCTCTCAAAACTGACGTCGATTAGCGAAACAAGGTAGCACCCATCCGCATTCTGATTTCCCCGGAGCACAACACCATTTCAGTTTAAACTCATTTGCTCCTTGAAGTCCCTGAGAAAACTTTTCCAGGAAACACCTATGCTCGCAGTGATTGCCTCACGCGTGGATCAATGTTATCATTTTAAAGTGCTTTAGGTTAAATACTGCCATTCATGAGAATATCAACACTCTGAATGCACTCAATCTAATGTTTTTGGTTGAATTAAATAAAAGAGCTTTTTAAAACTTCGTTTCTTACCTAAGATGAATAGGCTCCCAGAAGACCGCTGTGTCGTAGAAGTCGAAGCACATTTAAACACCGACTAACTTTTAAACCAACACGTTTATTTACAATGTCGACATTTTTTCTTTAAAAGAGATGTTAGCAGCTCTCCAAACATGGGAACCCTGGCAGTTTGCACAAACATCAACGAAACCTGAAAATTCAGAAAATAAACTTTTTTAAACTTATATCGTTATTGCAATATAAGTGGCAAGTCATTTTTAAAGAATCGCTGCAGTGTAAGTTGAGACTTTGGCACAGTAGAAGTTTGATAATGAAGAATTTCACTTTACTGCAATAGGGCAGTATTTTCGACAGTACACTAGCAATATACTAGACAATTTCTGGACATTATTAATTTTTAACCATATTTCTATTATATGCAGTGGGATATTTGTTAACTTTGTTGACATTGAATAGGAAAATTTGTAGATACACGTACAGAAATAAAGGATACATAATAACGATTTCAACTTCCTGACAATATTTAAAAATTACGCTTTAAATGTTAAAGAGATTGAATGTCTCATTAGTGGTAAAACTTTTTATTTTTATCTACGTTTCGATATCCAAGCCTTTTCGGATCCAAACTATTGGTCTTATTTTGCGCATGTCATTGGACGCTCGTTGGAATTCTCTTGTGAAGATGGCCCTTAGTTAACAGAAATTAAGTTTTACTATGAGGATGGTGCCAACATAACATGGTTGTAATTTCCGAATGAATTGGGTTGATGTATTATAAATCCCTACCACATGGCATATTCATGCTGATAGTAGGGCATTGAGTTAATCTTTCCACCGGGTACAAGATTGCACGTAATAAAAACTTTGCTAGCAGTGCAAACGTTAAAATCGAGGCTAGCATTAGTGACAAACACAAGCGTGTTCATCAATAATTCAATATCGACCCTAATATATCCAAGATATTCCTCAGTATTGTACGTCATTTTGTCTCTATTGCGAACAAACGTTCAACAGGGATGGCGAACGTAATGACGTAAACAAAATCCGTTATATAGTATATATGAAACAAAGCAATCTTTTAAGTTATGTAGCATCTAAATTTTCCTAAATGCATAATGGATAAATTAAACTTCATTCGACTGCTATGGTCTTGCATAAATCCGATCATATCAATTCAGAAGTCCGTCCTTGAAATGCGAATTTAAAAACATCCAACTTTCTCTTAATCCGTTACTCCTCAATCCCATTTTTCGTGGTTGCAAAACTCTCGCCAATTTTTTTTCTTTTCTTTTTGCGGTGGTGCAACGCCGCAATTGTGTTGTTTGTGGCGTGCGTTTCATGAAGTTGATGTGGAAAGTCGTTAGGAGTGCCATTGTCATTCCGGTGTGTGCACCCTGGAGTCACGCAAAATGAGAGACGAGAATTATGCTTCCCAAAGCGACAATTGCGAGGCACCTTTCTCCTTCATGTGTATACAGAAATTTATGGCTATTCAAATTATATAGGTTGGTCTCGAACGCGAAAACTGCAAATATATGTTGAAAATATATCAGAAAAAATGGGGGACGCTTAAAATGAAGAGGAGCAATAAGACAAGGAGAAACGCAAATGGGTATCGGAATGATATGTGTATGCGAGGGAGAAAAAAACGATCAAAATCGTTCAGGAATATATTTATTGGAAGTGCGGAAAAATACGACCATGAAGCAAATTTGCCACGGATGTGATTTGAGGTGATAGTGGGCTATAGGGAAAAGAATAAGACAAATACAACCAAAATTGCGCCGTATAATGGATGCGGTCCCTCAACGCGATGCACTGTGGGACACCAATGAATACCAAAATTAAGTCTAATGCAATTTGCATACATGCTGACTATATAGAAATGGGCGGGGGGAGAAGATCATCGAAAGACTCATTAAAACTAACGTCGTAAAAAAACTAACGTCTGAAATGTGCGTTGTCGTTCATTGAGCCAGAACGTGTTCTACGTAGCGCATGCTGTTAATGTTATCCAAAGGTCTCAACCCAAATGGTTAGAAGTTTATGCATGCATATGCTAACTTATTTTTTGTACTTGTTCCTATACTTGTTATGTCTATCAATTTAACAGAATTACACGGTAGTTTATAAACTTGAAAAAAGCAGACACTTATCGAAGTATGAAAAACAGTACATCCAATGCATAGAAATGTATCAAATATTTAGACAAATTTCATCGCCGGAATACTTTCATCAAATCAATGTTAGAAATGTATTAATATTATATTGCTATTATTGTTTTTAAACCTAATTATAATCCAGTTACCTAAACCAAATCTTGTTATTTTAAGGATTGAAAAGGTATTGGAATATCTAATACGCGACTCTAATCTAACGTTACATTTAAATTTATGGTACTAATGTTTGTACACTTCCCCCTTCCATTGCAACATTTCGGTGTATCGTAGTACAATATTGACTGTTGTTTGGCATGAGTATGAATTTATTTTTAATATGATAATTTGCTGCCTATTACAAGGACATGTGATTCAAGATTTTCCAGTAGGCGTGCTGGAAATTGTCAGAGGTTTGTAAGATAGGAAAAAGACTATACAAAATTTTAGTGTTTTTAAAACAATAATTTCTACATTAAGCAAACAACAAAGCGTAAAACTATAAAAATGTCTTGAATTTTACTTCATAAGTGACTTCTCTTGAATTTTATTTAAACATTTTCTAAAACTAATTTTTAATTATGTGATGTTGTTGAAATTTGTGAAGATGGTCATAAGTACATGTAGGTATAGGGTGAATACATTTCAGTAATTACGAGATCGTTCAGTTTAAAAATGTGGAGCTTATATGACTGCTCACAGAAGGGGAAGTTTAACTCCCACGGCCATGGGTGGAGCGAACAAAAACCGCTATATTAAAAAACAAAACACCACAAAATAAAACATTCCATCGCTATAAATCACCCGTCTTTTCAGCCAGAATTGCCAAGTTTTAAATCTTTTCACGCGTGCATATGCAGCATATTCCTTGTATATTTATCCAGGATACACGTGTGCAATTCCAAATCGCATATAATGCTACAGGGAAACAGAAGATAACATACCGTCGGCCGTCAAAGGGGGAACAACTACCGAAAATGGAGGCGATATTTAAAGCAATATAGTTTGACGTGTGGCCTTTATGTAACATACTTTATATACACATTTGGTAAGGAAAGATGAGATAGGGGAGACTAGGTTGAAAACGACGGGGAAAAAATATAAATTTAGATATATCGCGCTGTTTCACGGTGTTATATAAAAAACAATATATGAATTGTAATAATATTCCTGCATACGAGGATAAAGAACCGCAGCCGAATTTGGTTTTAGTGGCGTTGTATGAAGACAAAGTCAAACTATAGCTCAAAATTAGCTTTCATATCTTTTAGTGGCGGACAATATGTTCTTGTCAGTTTGTCAAGAAACTGAAAACGATTTTGGCAGAATACGCAGTTCTCTGATGAAAGCGAAGAAATATGACAGTTTACTTAAGTTAAGGAAGAGGGGAACACCGCGACAGGCCATATGGGCGTATGACTTATCAGAATGCCAGAAATGAATATTAAGATTTGGATTTGACATACACAACATGCTATTTACAATAGAAATATAGTTGGAGAACGTAAGCAAGGAGTCGATAATATTGTCAAACCGATGTTTTGTTATGAAACCAATACTGAAAATACATGTTAGTATTTTTTACGTGACGAATTCTATACCTAATAATGCTAGGACATAATTGGTATACCCTCTTCTCAGTACTCCTTAAAATAGTAAAAACTAACTATTACACGTGATTAAAACTAACCATAGACCTATTTATTTTCTGTATTGAACAAACAAAAGAGAATTCCTTCCAAAATTTTCCATCAAGCAAAAAGGCCTTTAATCAGTTATGGCTTTAACTTTTGGCTTTTAACATTAACTAATGGCTTTTAATTAGAAAACGTTTCAATTTCAACAAGAGATGCACATGATAAAAATGATATATTATTTGAAACGTATGCAAGTATAGCAAAAGTGTCATTAACTATGGTAAAAGTGACTTCTGATCAGCATATGTAAGACTTTCTGATGTCTACATGAGCCAGAAAGAAAATAACTTTTATCTACTTAAAATAGTCAAAAGTCTGTCATCAGCAGCTTATGAACAGATCCGGGATGGATCTTGTTTCACAAAATGCAGATAAAACATGCACACTTCGTGAAAGTTTCAACAAATCCCTCCATGGATTTTTCTCTATGGTTTAATTCATCCGAACAGGGCGTTGATGCAATTAGGTTTAAAGTGCCAATTTGGGAGGTTGGCAAAATGCAAATTATTCTGGCAATTGTTCGTAGGAAATTTAATTTGAATGTGTGCGCCGTGTCATTTCCATAATCGGCATTTACAGCCCGCTATTAAAACTAGTTAAACCTTATATAGCCCCGCGCTGATCTGCGAGCGAGAATTTCTATTAAATTTGCATTAATGAAACTGTATACTGCTGACGCACCCATATTTTAATGCATCGCACCTATTTTGCAGACCTCATTTAGCACTGGTCTAGAATGAACATATCGTAGGTTCATAACATGCGCATAAAACATAAAACGTATACTGGAAAGTGTACGTGATGTGGCGGAAAAACCTCGCTTTTCCTGGAAAAAAATAGTTTATCGCCCAGTTTATGGTTCTGATGTTTTGTCTATCACCGAGTCAATTTTCTCAGCTGTTTTATCCCACATTTAATCTCACCCATGGGACTTCAAAATATAAAATAAAGAAATAGCATGCATGGGAATAAAGGGAACAAACATTTCTACAATGAATATTAATCCAGGGCTTATTTTTTGATCGTAAACAGAAAAAAATGGCAACGAATTAACTAGTATTTTTTACCGCACGTGATGAGTACCTTCATTACAGCATTTCTGTAATTTTTTTAAAGACACTATACATCTGATTAGGTCACAATCACCAGACGCGTATTTGCAGTAGCCTAATACGACTTTTTTTTGTAAAGTATCATTGCGTGTTTTTGCTGAGAACATACCTCAGAGTTTCTTGTTTGAGCTGCAAATTAACCTACAAATATGATCACTCAAAAGAGTTTCTGAAAATATTCATATTCCACTCACATTCTGATCCATCCCTAGTTAGGAGGAAAGCCATCAATCGTTTGGCAATCGTTAGTCCTATATTTTCCATCTTTACATTTTCGTTGTAATACTTGCAATCTGACTTTCAAACGTGAATTTCGTCATTATTCAAGGAGCTGCAATCAAGTGGGAATATCTCCGACAAGAAAAGATTCGTATTTACATTTCCATAAGGGAGTTGCAAAAAGTCATCTGCCATATTTTCTGTCATAAAAGTAATGAGAGAGAAATCAAAACGATTAGGCCTACTTCCTCCATGAAGCAGTCATTTCCCACTCGCAATATAAAAAATTTTAAACGTAAAACGTGTGTCATGACAAGAATTTTAAACTGAAATGATTCTCAAGATGGTTGCCCATGGATGCAAACAGGAAATCAATTACTGATGTATACAAGACAAGGTTTCGCAATGCATGTACTTAAATCTCTCGCGCGCACACTTATTTAGGGTTTCTCAAGGGCTTACCTTAAATGAGATTTGGCAAGCTGTGCCGAAATTAACACCTGTCTGACTTCATGGCATATTTATATATTAGATGCTTTTTGGGGAATAATCAAGGCAAAAAGGTGAGAAAATGTTATTAAAATAATCTATCTAAACATTATTCAGCATCTAACGTTCTTTACACTAAACTTTTTAAAAAATCAATCTGGTTAGATCACATTGCAACAAACTTAGGTTACAGTGATGATTTCATCGGCTTAATATGGTCAAGTTACAATCTTCCTGAAGCTCGACTTAATCGTGATGAATCAGTAGGGTGTGTCATTCGGCTGCTGATCAGCGATTCCCCAAACCGGAAAGTCTGAAACACGTAAAGTTCAATTCACCCTTGTCATACATGTATACGCACATACATGCAGTGTTAGAGTTTCATCTACACGTCAGGCGTAGACGACACGCAATAATGTGATGTCAGGTGACGTCAGGCAAAAAACGCACTTCACACTCATCGCATTATAATCACTGGAATGCGATGAGGGTTAAATGCACTGTAAGTTTTTAGCCTGGTGTCATCATGAAATCACGTGACGCTATTTTTTTGGCGCGCACGTCCACGTTTTCAGATAGCTGAAACTCCATTGAAAACCCACCTTAAAATTACACTGAAAATTGTCGCAACCAACGCGTAGGCCTAAAGCGTAGGCTGCATAAAACGCGTCGCAATTTGTTCCAACTTGCAAGCTAAAGTTTTTTTTTCCTTTGTTAACATTTATAATGGTCATGGAACACGCTAACAACGCTTATTATTGCATTATGACAGTTTGGAAGAACGTTGATAAGGGCTCCAGAACTTACCGAAAATCAGCACGTCTGTACTTTTGAGATTAGTCATTGACAAGGAACAATGGAGCTGTTGTGGTGTACACGCAATTTGGCTTGGCCGTTCCTCCTTGTCCTTGAGAATGTTGACATGACGCCAATTTCGGCGGTAAATTCCGAATAAAAAATCTGCTAAAATTGACACATGTCACGCGTTATCGACATGCCGACACGAATTAACTTCATTGAGCAAATATTTCATGGGGAGATATACACTGTAAAAGGGAACTAGAAGATTCAAACCATCCCTCTATGAAAAATAACTAAATGGTGATAGATAATTTTTTCACAATTCACAAAAATATTATATGAGGAAAGTAACACCCCACTCTCGAAAACAGATACTGGAGCCGTCCCGATTTCTTTCTTCCTGCTGGTTTTGAGCAAGGATTACATTATACCGTACATGTATTTCACTAAAATAAAGTAAAAACCTAGATACGATGAGCCAGGGTATACTGAAGATAGTAAAAATGAAGAAGAGATGGGAGAGAGTAGATTTCGTTAACATGATTTTCGTAAATAAGCTATATCTTTCTTAGTCATGGCTGGCCGATTACTTCTAAATTCAATAGCTTCAATGTTGGAATAGCAGAGCTCTGGTTATATCAAATTAAATCTTTCCTATCTTTTGTCAGTTGTTATTATTTAATAATGACGTTATTAGTATGCGTGTAATAAGTCCATCCAAAAACCATGTGTTTTGAAATATCCTGTCAGATGCAGATGCTAAAGTATAGTTCTGCCTATTTTATAAAGCCAACTTTCTTTTGAATATTTAACAAGAAAATTCAAAAATCTATATTTGCTTGTAATTCTACAAATAGCTTATATTAAAATCTATATTTGCATAATGTAAAAAATAAACTTTAATGCAATTTAGAAAATAGACATGCAGATGGCATATTAGGAAAATGGAATGAAATGAAATGTCAATTGACATTTACATGTGTATGCGGATGAATGGATCTGCTACAAAGCTAACATTTTTCCATGTACTGATTTTGAAATTTTTGTTTCTGAAAATTAATAGTGCCTGAAATAGTGTCCAACGTGCGTGTAATTATGATTATGCTTTACTCCGCAAATATCTTTTAAATTTCACGTAGACGTTTTAGGGATATTTATTTTTGTTTCGTTAATGGCGCAATAAAACTCCCGCAACTCCAGCGCAATTACTGCAGTATATAGTAAACAGAGTAGAAGTTCTGATATGGGTCTCATAGCTTCCGTCCTAGCTTTCCATCTCCAATAAATCCAGATTGAATTTGGGAATCACAGCTAGGGGACCACGAAGGCTCACTCGACACACAAGAATTTGGATTTTGAACTAAAATCTTTCTTCCTCGGAGATAAATATATCACAAGCCCGTAGAAGGTATAGCAGAGGCAATTGGAAATAGCAGTTTTTCCAGTATTTTAGTGCCGTTTGAAAAATCTCAAGGTGCTCATCGACTCTGAGCAGCCGATTGTGAGTAAAGTCCCCATTGAGCCACTAAAAATCCAAGACCCAATCAATTGAAACCACACTGGGACGTCCAGGAAAAAAAATTTCGATTTCAGGAGACCCTAGTGGGAGAAATGCGTCTTTTCCCATGAAAAAGTATACACTTGAGCCTGGATTGATCTCTTCTCCAGTATAGATTGTTCATTTGGCTTTAATCGAAGGAAGCTAAAGGCAAGCCTGGAGCATCCTTCTGACTCCTGCAAGTTGTATCTGCGAAGAATGCTATATGAAACTGAAACTTACTAATACATTATACAAGTTCCGAATTGTGTATTAAGTTGCGAAGCAGTTACAGCTTTAGACATTGGCTGAAGATCGAATTAGCGATATTAACAAAAACAGCTCTAGTCATTACAGTAAATCGTGGAGTTGTAAGTTTATTTTTTATCTTCAAATTGGTTGCAGTTTACCGGTATATGAGTTCGGTCAGCGATTACAGGGTTAGAAGGCATCCGAAACCACTTTTCTTAATCTTACCTTCTGTACAAACAAGCACATTACTGTGTTTCGAGTAATGCTTCGTCTATCAAATTGAGTTTATAAGAGTAGAATTAGTCAAAATGATTCTCGTTGAGTTTTCATTCACCCTGTATATATGTAATCAAGCAATAACCTTTGGAAGGGACGCAAAGTGGCGCGCACGAAAGGGGAATAAATATTTGGGGAGAGAAACTAAAAGGTGGTTGAAAGCCATGCAGGCAGATTAGGTGCCAAAGGAATAGAAAGGCGCAATAGATTGTAATGGGGTTGTTGGTTGTGAACGCCAAAAGTTTCTCCTGGCTTCAATTGAGGAATCGTGGTGACCCACCCATTGCATTAGCATTAGTACAGAGTATTAATTACACACCCTGGTTTATAATAGGAGATTACTTTGTAGCGTGTTTGTGCAGCGAAAGCTGCACTGAAAAGCTGGCACACACAAGAGTTTAAGCCGTAAATGGCTTGATTGCTTTTCCATTTTTCCGAGGGTGGGTCCGGGGGCCATTTATTCCATCACCTTCCTTCCTTTCTTAATGCATTTTTGTGAACAGCTTGGTGTCCTGTGCCGAGTGTATTGTGGTGGGAGCAAAGTGAAGTGCTGCTGCCTCTGACTAAGGCTTTACATCTACTTAGCCTAGGCTAATGTCTCATCTGCAAATGGCTTTCACGCGGGGTGGCAAGCAACAACAAAAAAGCACATCCACAATGGTCCCTAGTCCATTAGAGCTCAAGTTAAAATCCTCATTTCGTGATATAGGAACCAAAAATCCAACATCAATGAAGGGATGGCGGAAGCGGTCGAGAATAGCCTTATGAAAGGGGGCGTTAGTTATCAAAGCATCAACTGGCTGCGGGGAATTAAAAGGGCTAAGAAGTGGGGCCAACTGATTAATGCCTGCAGATAAAAACATTTGAAGTACTTTGCTCCAACTTTGAAAAGCCAATTAACGGTTTCTTTACGTTCGGGTATTTTTAACCAAATCAATCCTACAAAAATGTAAACATGCACCTTAATGCAAATATATGCATTGTAACAACGTAAGAACACAAAGAAACAAGTTTTTATCACTGTGGATCCTCTACTGGCAACATGGAATGTTTGGGAAAGTCACTCGCAAGCTCTGCAAATAGCCTATAATATCGTCTTTTTAATCAAGGAGCTTTTATAGTTGGAGGCTTAATATCATTAACATGAAGAATAGATGAATAGTTGATGCATGTACTCGTTTTATTTTTAAAAATAGTTTTACACAGTCATGGTCAAGTGAACGTCAGTGTTGAATGAATGAGGTTATACATTTAAGCTCTCATCCTATCATGTTATTCATGATCTTTCCGGATTTTAATGGCACTGAAAGTAAATTTAGGTTTAAGATTATACGCTATCAGCAAATAATTTGCTTATGCTATTTCTGAACTATCCATTAATGAATATGGAAAAAAACGGGCATTCACCCTAAGTTCTGCTAATTTAGACATACAATGTAGTATGCTTGTATACATTATGCATATCTCTACATGTATATGTTATGCATTATTCCATAACCTTCGAATCGCTAGTTTTATATGCTTCATAAACACGACATTCTCGCGTAAAATTTCTCAGTAGCTCATTCTTGCATCACATTCATAGTAGGTAAACACGCATTTTATTGTAATTTGGAGTCAACTAGGATATCATAATTTGTATGGATGGCTTAATACCATCACAGATAAGGAGGATTTGTGGGGGGCAGGGGATATTAGCCGCTTCTGTCTGGCATCATTGGTAATACAACTTGTATGTTCAGAAGCGCGCTAATGCTGTACTTACATTTTTGCTCGATTTTAACCACAATTAAATCAACATCTGATCAGATTACATTCTCTGTGAAAGTATTAAGCAAACTCCGTCGACTAAGTAATAATAACACGATATATCATATCATATCAGCATCAAATAAGTTTGCAGCGTAAAATGCTTGCTTAGTTAAAAAGTTCCTAACAAGTGGGACAAAACGCCCGTTGTAGTATATACATGTACACTGTAATAAACCAAGTACCTTAACGAGTAACAGACGCAAATGTTAAACTAATCAAGTTTTGACTACAATAACATTCCTGAAATTCAATGTCAAGATTTTTGCTTCAAATGACCTAAATCATGCAACAATCCAAAGTACATCTGTCGTCCGGGCAATTATGTCACATAAATAAGGTTCTTTAGTTCCATTCCAGCCACAAATTCGACACTAATGGGGATGAAAGCAATTACATCTTGGGTTGTGCCAACATTTCTGCTCTATTTTTACGACAGCTTAGTATCGATGTTTGCTCTTATTTCATTTGCCAACCAGAATTCCGTATAAATTACAGCGTTGCACCACATCCGTCCGATGACTGCAGGTGGTCATCACTTGGTGGATCATTTTAGAAAAGTGTCTAGTGAAAGTGTTTAATTGTCGCCCTTGTGTTTTAACGCATGGTCAACGTTTTGTTAGAACTGCACTAATTCCAAATTTATCGAAATTTGATTTAGGCCTATTGCATAAATAGAGCTCTCTATCTTATCATTTTTCATGCATCCTAACTCCAAAAACTCGAAACGTTTAATATGCATCAACTTCTTCTCTTCGTCCGTTAAAATGACTAATAATGAATACCTCCGCTGTTCAGCATCATTAATATGTCTACTACAACTGGACCACATAACTCAGTCCCCGCCAAGCCCTTGCTGTCAAAATGCCAGCCTAATAAAAGGCTGATTTAGCATAAACGAGGTCATAGTGGCCGCAAATAAGACATCGAAGACCAAAACCTTTGCTAACTTGTCTTTGTTGATCCTCTTTCAAAAGTAAAACTCGCGTTTATACATCCAGTGACCCTAATCGCTCTCAAAATCTAGATTATTCAGCGGTTATTTCAGGCCACCTGATGCGCCCAGAGCATAGTGGACCCTCAGCGGCCCTCCCTAAGATCACGCTTAAGCCCAGACGCCCAAAAAATAAAATAAAAAGAGCGATCCGCGAAATCCTCTCCAAATCTGTTGAATTTCAAAATGCCCATTTGGCCTTATTTCGTTTTTTTTTTTAAATATAAGAACTGCCATTTATTATGTGGACTGACCTGCGTTAAATCCCCGATAATGCCGTAAGAAACGTTCCATATAGCCATTTATATCGATAGAACGTGTCCGAGCTTTAGCAGACGTGGAAATATGACGATATGTCACCTAACCTTAAGCCCATTTATGGGAGTGCTGATCGTGGCAGGGGGTGCCAGAGATACTGCGTTGCATTGCGTCCAAATAAAAATATTATGGACAGGAGAAAAACCTCAGCATTAAAATTCCAAATGGCAAATCGATCCGAATGGCTAAACGATGGTCACTTAGCTTTTTTCCCCTCTCTCACGCGAGAAGCTGACCCCTCGGACGTCCATCCATATTTGCCGTTTCGTATAATCTTCGCGAACCACCCGTTGACAATCCCTGCAATCGTTGGCATATCTATCATTCTCTTTGGCTTTACGTCCAATGGATAAAAGTTTATCCAATATAGAGCTACGCCGTCGTGAAGGACAATTCACATAAATAACGCTTTTGACCACTGTCCACACAAAGCGAAGAGTCGTAGAGATATCAACTTTGCGCCAAGATTACAGGCCTCAATGGCTGGCATTCAGGGATGTTTTATTCAAACCTATATATGTTGACTCCAATCGCTTTCTACGACCTCCGCGGGGCTCTGCTGATTGGACAGGTCAAGAAAGTTGTAAAGTGTTGTCAATTAGGTGACGAAGGCGCTTGGAGAGGTACGAAAATGTACACATGCATTTTTATGATTTTTATCCTATAACCTGGGATAAACAACAAACAAAGATGAATCATTATGCACTCCACCATAGCTGCTGCGTATTCACAAATGTGTTAGAAATGAAGTTATGTATCCAACAGTGCCTTATAAGGATTAAAAATTCATTTCTTTTCATTTTGTCAAATTACAATTTCGTAATTTCGATATACATAATATACCCTTAAAATTGAATCATGAAATTGTATAACTAGCTGGTATACCATTTGGACAACTTTAAGTCTGAAATCAAATTGTGGTTTATACATATACAGTATATGAAAACATTTAAATTTTTACTTGTTGAATTCATTTTAAATTTACCTCTTCACATTTTGACTACATGTACGTGCAAATGTATATGGATCTGTTGACCCTTTTTGTCCCCCTAAAAAGGGTATTTCAGCGGTAGATTGGGTGAATCACTGGTCAATGACTGGGTTAGGTAGGACTTTAAATCTAATGCCTTGTCAGTTGCACGCAGCGCATGATTGCCTATTAAATTGGCGGCCTGAATCATTGATTTTTGTGTCGCGTTCATAATTTTCCATGATGGCCTCAAACCCGCCATAATTACATCAGTCCAAACATGAATTAACTTAATTACAATAACTCTGTTATAGTGCTTTGACATTATCTGCGTGTAATTTACGACGCGCTATGGTTACATGGACCAATTTTATCTGGATTCGTCATTGCATTAAATCATGAAACCCCGTTTTGGTAATTGTCAAGAAATGCATTATCAAATGATTGAATCTGACCCCTTTTCAACCGACGAAAACACATAAAACGGGCATTCATTAATGCGTTTTAATTAGGTACTGGCACGCAGTTGCAAGAAAACGAATGATAATGGCTAAAGAATGTTCCGTTGAATTGCCAATAAAATCAAGATCAACGAGGCCTCACGGCAAGCATTGATACCGTCGGAAATTTCGTCTATAGGTAAGCTTGGAATAAAGTCCTACATACTTTTTCACACCCACTATCACGATTGCATAATTCTTGTATATCTCAATGCAGAAACATTTCTTGAAGTATCGCTTGTAGATACTGCCATCTAGTTGTAATGAAGTGCACTAAATAACAATGAAACAAACACTTCTGCTTGAAATTGCTATCGATGCACCACTGTAGTCATAATTTGAGCATAACATAATACAAAACGTTTTCCGCCTTTGCCTTAAATATTATTTTCTACACCTAAAGTTTTGAACGATGTTTTGTCTTACGACCCCTAACTGCTAGCAATCAATGATAGCAACTTTGCATTGATGATCTTCTTTCTACCTTAACGGTAAAAGCGAATCCACTAACTGTTAGGCAGCCTTCCATTCCATCTTCTGCATATTATGGGAAATAACGGATCATCAAGGTATTAAACTCATTTTCGTCGCAATAACTGATCACCTACGAGCTTTTTTCTCTCTCCAAAATCCGTGATCGTGTCCAGCACTGCCCCAAGCCGAGTTGTGGTCACTTCCGTTTTCATTCATACATCATAAATTCTCGTGTTCCAGTTCCTAGAAGCGTTACCCTTGTCTGCTTTTGACATTAAAAGCCGCAATGAGAGCAACTCATTTGGAAATTAGGAAGTCCATTCTGGGATAATGGACTGCGGAAAATTATATCGATTTAATTGAGGGAAGAGATATGTGACAGGATATCGAATGTAAGCGAGTTTAGATGACTATAAATGCTCATGGGCGCTGCCCATTACTGCGGCAGCGAACTTAGGAAATAATGTGTAAACGCGAGGGTCGTTCAGAAACTATTTATAAATAGCATTATTATATTAAATCATTGAAATGTTGACCTTAAATATTAAAATTTATCAGAACAACTTTAGTGACACGTAGTTCAATTTTCGATACGCACCTTAAATACAAATTAAAAGCAAACCAAACATAGCCTACAGAGTAGAAAAAAAACTTCCTAATTTTCAGATAGAAACATACTTGTTTTAGGCGCATTGTGGGCTAGATATCAGTTGCCAATCTAGGGCCAAAATCCTTACGGAATTACCAGCTATGGCCCAAATAAACTTGTTGGCTTCGGTGTATGCAATGATCCCAGATTTTTCGAATAGTCCTTGCCCTGTGCAACATAATTTCATATCCTTCGCAGCTTAATCTTAGGCCCAGCCAAATACAGGATGGGCGTCAATCGTTTTGGGAACTTAATCCTCATTGTCTTTTCATTACAGAAACGTCCGATTATTTAACGTCCAGTCAGTGGGCCGTTTATGAGTCAGAAATTTCCACATCATTGCCATTATGCGGAATTACCACCGATGTGCGGAATAAAATTGCACTTGGCCAACAGTGAGAATGGACTATGGGGGATAATTCAATTATAGGCGATGTGGCGTGAGAGAACGCTGAAACCTATAGAACCATAGAAAAGATAGGAAAGGGATCAATGGGATCCGAGCGCACTAGACTACATGGAAATGGCATGGAAAGTCCGAAATAACCATGATAGGGGCGAGAGCAAACAGAGAAGGGCCGGTGGCAATGAATCCGAAAGCAGCGAGGGAACGGCACACACGCATTAAAACACGGCTAATATCAATAGATCCCTATTTGGAAGACCCTGTGTGCATAACCCGAATGCAGAAGATTGCAGTCGTGATATCTGAAGTTTAAAAAAAAAATGAAATCTCATCGCAATGGAGCAGTCTTATAAATGGCTTCCAGCAATTCAGAAGACAGTTTGAATAGTTTTCTTCGCGAAAGTTTTGACTCGTCCAGTTTCCATTTCCGAAATTAACATTAAGCGGGCCCTTAGGCCAAGTCTTCCAACGTTGAACAATTCATAGGAATTTTTAAAGAAAATTGTTTGAGATTCTAAGCAATAGCATGGCCACTTTTATTGAAAACAATAAATATGAGAGAAATGGAATAAATAATGTGTGTAAGGCATCTTTTTTCCTGATTGCATACATGAAGCTAGCACACAATGAAAACTTTCTAATTTTCTAAACAACAATTTTAGTCTAAGTAATTAGTGCAAATGAGTAAAATAATTAGTGTAATAATTATTGTAAAATAATAAATACGAAAAAAGGGAACGTGTCTCTGGCGTCATCTACCCAGTTCAATGTAGCAATATTTGACATATTTCTTTTTATTAAAAAACTGTACGTAGGAAAAAGTTCAAGCTTAAAGCCACCAATTTCGTATCTAAAAAATTACTTAACACGGAAACAATAACCTATAGTTTAAGCCACTTGCATATTAATTGAAAGAAGATATACACTGTACATACTTGTGCTTTATGACACTAAGAACTAGACCATTTATATGCTCTGGAATACTATGTGTGCATATATTTCGAATGCAAAATATCGGATTGGTGATATTTAACGGTTAAAAAATGAATTCTCATCGCAATAGGGTAGTCTTACAAATGACTTTTAGAGGTAATTGTTGCATTAAATGCAGTGAGAAGCGAGTCAAGGAATTTATTTCTTGATGGCTCTAACGATGTTAATAGTTTAGACATTGCTCCACAAAATGAACCATGTTCTGACACTAGTAATCTATTTTGATCGATTCTATGCAACTTCACAGTCGAGAAAATGTAGTAAATATTACTACCAAGTCACATTGGGAAGTTCCCGAAAAAAAATCAGCAATGACCTCCCAACCTATATTCGCCATCTTTTTTTAAACACAACCTGCCCAAAATTGCTTCGATTCCAGCGTGGTTTTCAACCCGTCTTTTACGAACTCATTCCCCCGCGGCTGATCTCAGGAGTACGGAGAAGGGCGATGAGGCAGCGTATGATGGTGGCTAACATGGTCATTTTTCAATGATGTGAATGGCTTTTACAAATAGATCTAATAAGAGTGTGGGCAATAAAAGCGAGGGGCATCTAGCTGGAAACCAGAAGAAGATAGCGAGCAACAGAGGGATCCGAAAGTTTATTATGGAAAGTCGCTTGTATAATAGGAATACGTAATAACGAGCTCGGCTAGGGCTCACAATTCCTGCTTTATAGACAGTAAAAAATTGATGCACCACTATCCACGGCCAACTCTGGCGCCATTTATTTTCAATCACTTTAAATGGAAATGGAAAGTGATTACAATCAAATCAGCGCGGTCCGCCAGCTAGCAACCAGGCCAGCTCCGCAAATATCGCTCTCTTTCTCCAACACCCGTCACCAGGACCAGCAGATAATTATAATAATCAATAATAATTTGATTATTTTGCAATTTGCGTCGCACGATGCATTTCCATGAAAAAGTACATCATTTCGCCTAAGAGATTGTCCAGATGTGGGCCTGGAAAGAAAGGTTTGCTATCTGGAAATTATTCGGTGAAATAATTCCGTCGATTGTGTAAATAGTTTCGTCTCCGGTTAGGGTAATAGCAAATATTTGGTTTCTACTCATTGAATGCATTCACTAGTAAAACTGGTTGGTGCATACTAAAAACGTATTTCCTGTTACAATGAGGGACTGAATTGGTGGAAAGGTCAACCGTGCAATTAAGGAAAAATTTAAATGCTCAATGTACAATTATTAATTAAAACTCCTCTAAAACTCTCATATTTATTCCGACTATTTGTTAAAAATAGTCAAATTTCTAAAATAAAACAGATTCACGTGAATTCATAACGATCGAGTGAAGAGCACAGGTTGCTCAATGTTTTGATTCTCATGTTTTTTTCAGTTTCTGAATTTTTGAGAGGAAAGTGTCTTAAAATAACAATAGCAACATTCTCCAAACTTTGACAATCTGAACACCGTAATATATATTGAGATGAAAACGAGTTATTTTACTAACCAATAATGTAGTCTACCGCAATAATTCAGCCTACATAATTTTAAAATAAATATTGTGCCACGAGATGAAATTGGATTTATATTAAAACCAAGCAACGATATTTATTCAAGTTTATTTTGTAAACAAATATCGATGATTCGAAAAGAATACATTAGAGCTGTATTCATATTTCCAATTTATTATTTGTGTAGAGAAAGCAGCATTCTGTATTTGTCCTCCAAGAGTGAATATTGGATTCATGAATAATGCATTAATGTGCAAAAATAGATACTTGAGGCAAGAACATCGATTCGAGGATGAATTTACCATTTAGAAAGTATTTCGTGATATTTCTATTGCATATCAATTACGCTTCATTATGTAAATGGCTATTGCCACAACGGATGTTTAAATAAGCAGCTGAAGATTATATTACAAAACGTTGTTTACGCATATGACATCACAGAATTATGCAAGAAAACAAAATAAATGAAATATGAGTCGGCAACAATTTGACAAAAAATTGCGAAAATATTAGATTGGATAAGAGAATTTTGTATTTCTTTCCAAATAGCCTAAGGAAATGAAATAAATGTTACGTTAGCGAGACTATATCACCTTGCTAATCCTTGAATTGACTTGTTAAGAGAAAACAAACCATTAGATGTACAGTGCATGTAATGTATATTTAAATCCCGGTCGTAATATTCTTCTTCTACACCTCGTAACATTATCGCCATTTTTAAAGATTCTTACTGGACAAGGAACAATTTTTCAGATACAGTCTTCATAAAATTTGAAATTAATTTTTAAAAAATTGTTTAAAAGCTATTCCAGTTACTGAATTTCTCACATAGGAAACAATAAACGCACAATAAATAAATAAACCGATAAAAATCAAAGTACGATTACCCCCAATAATGTTTTTTCTCTTCCTTCTATTTTTCCTTATCAAAGTTATTGCAAATAAATTTGCGTTAAAAATACATCGCGATTGAAAAAGCGTGCGAACGTGTAACAACAGTTTCAAACTACAAACTTAAATATACATGTTCATTCACTTACAGGATGCTCGAAACTAGTGTACAAAAAGTAAGTTATCTTTTACATAAATAGTTTTCTTTTTGATCAGAGAATTTGTCTATTTTTAAAGTGCTCATACTCTCAAGATCACTGATATATTTCTTAGATAACACACGTACAGAGTGCTAATTGAGTCCTATGTTAGTTTCGCAATAGTGCTGCAATTCGTTCAATCACCCAGCTCCCTTCAAAAGTGCATTGCTGTGGTAATTCCAAGTACTGCAGTAACACTGTTTCAGTATTTCCTAACTGGCTTAATGATCGTTCGGCAATTATCAATGTAACACTGTTCGCGAATTACTCGTTATGCACATGTCCTCAATTTGCATTTTGCTGTTTCCAGAAGAGGGCTTTTTAGATTTCAACAGACACATGCAAATGTGGCAGAACTCCATTGAGTTTGAATTGTCCAAGAAAACAAAGCCTCCCGCATTAAACTAGTTCTAGTAAATCATAGCCGTGCAATCATTATTATATGACTAGTCCTACTTGTTAGTCTGATTTCCAAAGAATGTTTTACCCTCAAACTGCATTTAAACTACTCGACATTAATCAATTTTACTATAACAAAAACATAAGTTGCAATTTCAAGTAAAATTGATGTGTTCACTAGTTCATCTGATCTGTCTCGTTGTTATTTATACCGAGTCTACACGCCATGGACATCTTAGGGCATCCATAGGACGGCCCCTTAGCGGTACGTTAGGCCTTTCGGTCCTACGCTGCGGGATTGGATCGGTTTTCGGTCCCTCCTTAGCTGAAGAAGATTTACAGCAGCATCCCGGTAGTAAATAGTCCCATGTCTGTGCCCCTTGACATTAATGCTGTTTTTGCGCAGGTCGATGCCGGTTATGTTTCTAAGATTTTCTCTACACTCCATAAACTTTTACATCTTCTCATTAATTTGCAAACCGCTTTATTTGCGACTGCAGCCTGCATTATAAATTTTTAATGGGAAGATGGGACTCTGTGACTCTTCATACTTTATTATCCCCATTGTGTTGTTTGTTCTAGGCTTGTTTTCTTACTGCTTCCACTCCCATGCACTCACGCGATGCTTTAAACACCACGGTGCAAAACATAGCTCCGTGTTAGCGCAGCCACTGTTTGTCGAGCTCAAAATTAAGCGATGAGCTGGATGCAACGAAATAAAAAACAAAAAATAAAATTACGAAAATTTTAAAAATGCGCATTGCAATCACTGCAAACAAACATAGTTTTCATAATAAACTTGCTCGTTTTATTAGTGAACAACCTTTAATAAATAGCCACGCGTAGATGGCGAGCTCTTGGCTGCTGATTTTTTTTAATACAAAACCTCGACAGAAAGAACAACAAACTCGGCGCTTTTGTTGCTTCATCATGCGAGACTAAAACTGAAATGTTTTAAGTTATCATATTAAGGTAATCGCACGAGCGTACGCGTATTCGAAAAAATTGGTGAAACAACAAAGGGTGCAGAGATTTGTTGTTCTTCAAAAGCATTCGTTCGTAAACGAAACAGCTGAATTCGGGACTGCGTAGGCAGATCGAGTTGCCCTGGTACAACTTCATAAATATCTGTCAATACTTAAAACGACCATTTCATAACGCAATCAATTGGCTAGCACATTGGTTTTTACATGCAATTTAGACAATTCAGTATTTAAAAGCACCAAAAAAATAAAATAAATAAAAAAACAAAAAAACACTATCAATGGAAGCCATGATATCACAAACATGAATTGTTCGATTTACATATAAAATGACAAAAAAGGTCTAAAATAATGTCAAACTTAATATAATATAAGTATTAGAGGAAGGAGGGGGATTGCTATATTTGGTAAAGCTCTATGATTTTCCAACTGGACATTTTCATCCCTGATGCCTCGTCAATAGCCAATTAGGATATTTTCACATATTGATGAGCCTAACAACCATTTACAAAAGGCACAATATAGCAGATAAATGCTTAATACAAACTCGAATTGGTTTAAATATAGTAACTTGCTTTCCAATAGTATTTTTTCACCATTTCCAGAAAAAAATTGATTGATTGCTACAAGTATCCTAGCCTAAGTTATAGGAACCGATTGGAATTGTTGAAAACAATGTGCTATGTGATTTTATAGCGAAAAATTCACAACCAGCTTTGTGAAGAGCCGCGTAAAAACGTTAAAGATCAAGACACTAAAAATACCCAAAAAAATTCTTTGCAATACAATGTAAAGCAATAGTATGCGGGCAAAAGCTAGGTCTAAAATAATTTATCTTAAAGCTATAGTTTTTTATACAAAAATCTAAAACGATAATTTGTATTTGGAATCCTGATAAACGATCTCTAGTATTAAACGTAAAGCTTACGTAAAATAAACAGCGTTCCCAGCGAAAGAAGACGGGATCAAGTAGAAAAGGAATTTTTCACGCTGATGTATTTACACTTCAATCCCCTTTAATAAGTCCTTCTCCCAATTAAATCCGCCTTCTTCAATTCCAAATAAATCCCCATTCACGGATTCTCTCTCGAACGATAATTACACAGCCCTGTGTGGAGCACGATTAGAAGAGTTTTAGTTTATTGAAATTACTATTTTAATCTTGTATTATAGTCCTATACAGCGCACAAACGCATATAAACAGCTGCATAGATTTATGGCTATACTTGTTTATTATATCATTACTGGTATAAACATCGACTTCAACATTGTAAAGTAAAATAATAATATAGGCAAGTTGTTGTTTTTTTGCTAAAAGTTTTATATTCTGCCTAGTAAAATAAGTCAAAACGTTCTCTGTTTGTTAATGCATATTATAAACAACAACAAATATCTGATGTGTGGGTAACAGTGGCCCTAGAAAAAAAAATAAGACTGAGGGTTATGCTCACTGCAGTTAATATTGAGAATTACACCTACGTCTGATGTAATTTTAAATTTTGCAAGTATTAAATTTCGATAATATATAAGCGAATGGGTGTATAGCCCAGCTTTGGTTTATGAGAAATCCATTAATTATTCCGTTTGGCTTATGGAACTATTTCATCATAGCAATGCTGATCCTAATGCATGTAGCGACACCTACAACCGCTAACGAAAAAATGCAACGTTCAAAGAATTAATATTTTCAATCAATTTAATTGTGAGATTATTGTCAATTTGAATCTATGACCAATTCATTCTCAACAATGAATTTGGTCTTGAACAAGTTTACACCAATGCATCAAATGGTCACCATTATTTGTAGGATACTTTACAGCAAAATACTCATTTACTCGATAGATTGCAATGGTGTTTACAAAATAATTTGCTGTCATTCACCCATATTGCGAGCCAACGTGCTTACAGCGCTAACAAATATGACGTCGCTATTTATGACAATTATTCGAACATTATTTTTCGCCATTGTAAAAACTGCACTTTCACCAATCACACGCAACGTTTGGTAACCATGCTGTAAATCAGGCTGACAATGGGGAATTTTGCTAACAATAACAAGTAGTTCATTACGTGTATTTTAGAATTTCCACAACATGCAATCATAATGGGAATCGAAGGAGTATGAGGAGATTCGGCTTTGACGGAATGAATCCAGAGAGGCTTCATTAAGCATTGCCCATCAGTCGAAACCGAATTCCTCGTGGATTGCTTAGAATACAATCTTGAGTAATTAGCGCACGTAATTAAGGTTGGCAATTGTTATCAATGTTTTTGATGTTTCCGACAACCGTTGTTCGACCAACGTAATTATACATTCATTGAAGATAGAATATTGCTTTTAATTAATAAACATGAAGCAGTATGGGTTCAAAAAAGCCTCAGAAGAATGCCCGAGCATGTGGGGCTAGCCTCTTGAAGCCGAGCAAGCCATGGTAAATGACAGACCACACTGTGTTTAGGTAACAACAACAATTTCAATTAATCTCGTTTCATTTTTATGTTTTTAGAGCGTGATTCTAAAATTGTGAGCCGGCAGGTGGCGATCACGGTTTTTTGAGGCACCGTTTAAGTGATCGAGAACACAAACTGAACCAAGTGATTATTGTGAATTTATTTATGGCATGAAATATTAATGTAATTGATCCAAGTAGGCGAATAAAATTGTACAAGCTTGACCGATGCACCAGAATTCGTCAGTGCAATGTCACAGAAGTAATGGTTCTTGCGGGTGCATATTTTCTTGAAAACTGCTTTGAATCAACAAATGAATTTTCCGGATTTGTGTTGCTTTATTAAAAAGAAATACTTACGTCCACATGCAAAATAAATCATTGGCAATACATTTTATAATGCATTCAAATTGAGACATACATTTAACATGCATTTTAAGTTATTGCATTGTTAAATGCATTTTGAAATGAAATACTGTCTCGATCAACGTGCATTTCTTCCGCATATAGGAGAGGCTTGCTAGAGGACACTTTCAAATCCTAGAAATCCACCTTGTTCTGTTTGGCTGAGCAGCTTGGTCATTAAGTGCCAAAACAGAAAACGTCTGCATTCACGATATTTCCCCCGAACTATTATTATTTATCCCAGCTTCTCATATGTTCGTCGCATGCTGATGGACTACTGAACGTTTCCAAAGTGCCA
>JAQIXS010001688.1:0-27734 GCA_034700785.1 Rossiulus vilnensis | reverse complement strand
AGTTTCTAGAACTCCGGCAAAAGCACCGTTCTGAGCAGAGTTCGAAACAAGTTCCGCATGTCCTGACACAGGGCACAACTCGTTTGCGTTCCGAAACGAGATCCACGCGTATGGTGTGCCCGGGGTATTAACCATTTGGAAACTGAATTTAGGATCGAAGTTGTTGCATTAAACACACTATTTTATGCAACGATGTACTTCGTTGTTTATTTACTCTGCATGGGGGTCGCTCATAATCGATAATTTTAAATTTATCTTCTCCGCCAGGACCAATTTTGCTTAAAATGTCATCAGTTCAGCGTCAGCCTTGCTAGGGGGCGCTGCATCGTCCGCCACGGGCGTTTTACTCAAATTTTTATCTAATTCCAAATTTGATAGATGGACAAGAATGATTAGTGCTGATGTTGATGTTTGATTTGTTAATTGCTTGATGCTAAGTGGACCGGGAATTGTCAATAATGTGATGAGAATTTGATTATAGATTTAATATGCTGATTATCAGGTCTGTTGAAGATTAATGTATTATTATTTTATGATATTCTGTTGTTATTGGGGATCTTGAGACTAAGGTTTGGATTTATTCATTTGGGAGGTCAATGCCCCTTGTTGGTTGTCATTCAGAATTGAAACATTGGATTAGATTCCTCAGGTTATTCCCTATATTTCAAGTGCTGATTTGTTTGAATGATTATCTGCCCATATATCCTAAAAGTTGGGAGAACTGTTCGATATTAATCAAATTTGATTGGAAAATTTGTTGTGATACACGGTCGTGAAGAGGGGTGACCTAAAAATAACCTTAACTGCACTAATAGAAAATATTGTTGAAATAGTGGATGTTTGTGGCATCTCCTGCTATAAGCAACATTGAGATGACCCTATGTATACATACTAAACTACATGTACTTACATCTATTACATCTCTGTAATTCCCACATTGAATATATATTTGTCTAGAAACTCAAATTAAAACAGTTCAGTCTAATGAATGATTTTGATTGGTATCTGATTCATACGAGAGGGAGCATAAAAATTGAAGCCTCGTGACAGGGCTCGAACCAAACGTCACAGTTTCGTGAAAAATATAGATAGCCCTAATCTGATTTCGTTTAAACAACAACAATACGTAATACACCTGCATTTATTACCGAGAGGCTAACATATCATAAAAATCGTGTACACCTGACTGCGACTGGTGTGGAATCCTTTCTAACTTCAGTGACTACAAAAGGATTTCAATAACTTCAATGGGACTTCAAAGACTTCAAGCAACATGTAGTCCTGACTTCAGAAGATGTTAGCCTCTCGGTTGCAACCCATGCCCTACAAAGGATATTCTAGCTATTCAATAAGTAACTAAGTACATTGTACAACTTCAAAATTCAAATTGCTGGAGATGAAGGCTGTGCCTGTGAGCTTTTTATTCCAAAAAGGATCCAATCTCTAAAACAAACTTTGGAGTAAGAATTCGAGGAATATTAATGTTATCAATACAGTTATGCAACATAAATGTATACGTGTCATTTCTCTAAATGCACATGAAATGATGATAACATTAATTCATAACTAGTCACATGCAGCATGCGGGACTTGTTAAAAATTACTCGTGAATTAAAGAACGAATTGCACCAAACTATCGATTGCATGGTGAACCATTGGTAAACCAAATGCTTCCTCTTAATGTATTTTCAATTTTATACAAGTCAGTCAAATCCTAGTGAGCAACCAATAAAAAATAAGGTTTTTAAAATTGTCTCACATTTTGCAACTTAGGCCTACAATACTTGAATAATTCAAAGAGATAAACCATAAATAGCTCTCGACCTCTGATAACGACAATATAAACAGGAAACCTAGAGATAAAACAAATACAATTTATTGTTTGACGTTATTTGTTATCCAACATGATATGAAATATGGGACGATATCCAACATATACTTGCTTATGATAAGATATTGACATCATAGGCTATGTTTTGCCACGTAAAGTGGTGATTTATTTTGCCATTGTCAGCGGTAATAACAACGGCAAAGACGCAATTTCAGAATGTCCGTTGGAATTGGCTTTAATAGCCCAAGAATTCATAATTTTAGGTAAGTCGATTTCAAATGAGGCATAATATTAATTTCTTTATTACTGCAACAACCAAAGTGGCAAAATATGCCAATTAAACTTAATCATTCATTGGAATGCGTATCTGTAAAACTGCCGTACTCATTTTCGTAAAATTTGCAAACCCAGGGTTCCCACGGCGTTAAAGTCCATCCATAAAGGACGTCCTGGAATTTTCACGATTTTTAGTATCAATTCGTGTGTCCCATCTGATTTGAAAAATTCTTTCACGTTGAAGAAAATCTATAATAGTTTTTCAAATTTATTTGTAAGCGTCGGATCGTTAGTGATACCTATCATAAACAGTTCACGTTAAAGCTGAATATTTTTTCAAATTTTTCAGTCAGTTTTACCAAGTTTTCAGTCATTTCTTTCTGTATTTAATTCGCAAATTTCAGCTGACTATCTGGACGTCCCATTTCCTTGAACCCCCTTCCTTCTGTCCGATCTTCGCAAACCTATAACCCCTCCCTTCCCTGGACGTCCTTTATGGCCCCTTTCTCAAATAAAATAATCTGACTTTCCAAGGTTTTACAGGTTAAAACATATTTTCCCTAAAGTAAAAGGTTATCTCATAGACAAGTTGACTGTGATGATCAGCATCGTTAATAAGGTCAAATGGGGTACCATGATAAGTAAAATATATGTGTATGCACTTTAATTAATCAATAGGCGACATGTTTTGATAAATACATAAAAAGTATGAAGTTTTGACGCTGTAGCATTCTAGTACATAAACTTAATATGCCTCAGCAATTGTTCTTTAAAAAAAAACCAAGAAACCAAAAAGATAACAACTGATAACTTTGGCCTACAGTACATTTTTATCCAAACGTTTCTTTTCAAAGTTACTTAATAATGAAGAGAACGCCATAGAAAATAAATTAAAAGCAAAGACCAGAAATCATGGATTTTGGAAATATTTATTTAAAGAACATTGAAGAAATACCATATGCAAGAAATTTCTATAAATAAATTATAACTTTGACCTAAAGGTTTTGCCTGGTAATTTGCTAAAGAAAAATACTGAGGACTAAATTAAAAGTGCGCCTTAGGAAAATTCCCTGAAAACCGTGATTGCCAATCCAGGAAATAATGCAGAAAAAGGGAATGGTCACAGTGAGTCGAGCCTTGCAAAAACTTCAGACACTGTGTCTAAAAAGTGCTTAAGTTTTCGAAATGATCTATTCTGAAATTTTGCATTTTAACGAAATGTTTTGTAAATGTAAGACTCCTGGATAAAAAGAATGATTGAGAGTTATGAAATCTTTTTTCCCCAAATTCTCCTGACTTTACCCTGGCTTTATATTCAGTAAAAAATTCCCCGACTTTACAAGGTTTTCCAGGTTCTGTGGGTAACTGGTCAAACATTTAAATAAATTATGAAAACGCATACCCCGAAAATAGCTTCTAACCGTAGTTCTCCTTAATCATGCTTGACAAACAATCAACAATTTTAAGCGCAGACACGTTTTGTTTTCCAGAGGAATCTAAAGACACCGTATATCAGAAAAATTCCAATAGTGTTGCAAATGCAATAATGTCGCCATCAAGCATTATATTGCAACATGCTAGGATTTCTTCTGCCATACCAGTTACGGACTTATTTACAAACGACCTTGTCCAGATTGCAATACTATAATTACTAAGGTAAAATATGTACTGTAGTATTGATTGTAAAAGAGTGAAAACATGCAGCTGCTAATTTCGTTTAACACTCTTGACATTTTCCAGAGCAAGCAAGACGAGGAGTTCGAAAAAAACCTGTATTTATGTTACAAGTTCCCTGTGAATACAAGGAGCATGGATGTCGGGCAATCGTTCAAGAGACTTCTTGGTAAATCTTTGGAATCTTCAAAAAACAAATATCTAGTCCTCCTTGGTGATTTGAATAGTGCTGATAGTAATTAAATAATGGACAATTAATTTGGAAATTTCAAAAAATTGGAACATTATTCATTTTGATATATTTTAAAAAGTGTTGCTATTACCTCGTCGACAATTTGCCAAATTGATAAAAATTTAGATACGGAAAAAATACATTGTTTTAAAAATTCAGGCACAATGAAAAATAAGTTTAGGAAAATGCAAGGTTGATTTCAACTAAAGTTATTGGTGAATGTTTCAAACAACAAAATAAAAGCGCATAAATTCGACTTTATTTTATAAAATGGAGCTAAAATTAGGTAAGATAATAAAAAGAAATGTTGAGAAAAAGTGGACTACAAATAATCTAATAATGCTGCCCTTTCACTTAAAATTATTTTTTAAAAAATGTGGCTAACGTACCTATGTACTCTAAAATCCACTTCTACTAAATTGCAATTACGATTCATTAACTGTACTTATGCTTAAGAAATATATTTAAGGACTATCTAAAAGAATGTTCAACATGCAAAAAAATAACGCATTTTTGCTTGAAATACCTTCAGTGTCCATTGAGGTTTTACTGAGTAGAAAAACCCGTTTTCGTAACGGTTTTTCAAGTTAATTTTTTATAAATAACAGCGCATTTTTTAATTATAAAAAAGCTCAGGTCCTAGTAGACAACTAATTCTAAATAGAAAAAAATAAATTTAGCAAATACAAGTATAATAAGTACGTATTTGAAGCAAAACTGTTTCGTATTTAATGGTATTTTTGCGCATTTTATGCAAATAAATTGATGTGCCTTTCATGTGAAGACAATTTACAAATTTGATTTAAAAGCAGACGTATTAAAAGAAGTTAGTACAAGCTTATTTGGGGGTATAGCCGTAGAGAAAAATGCAATTACTGTTGAGTGACATAACAAAAGAATTTTTAAATGTTTTTTTTTCAGAAAAATTTCAATTTTCAAGTGTTAAAAAATACGTGGCAAGATTTACTTACTGCTAAGGATACGGATGAAAGATGCCATGGTGACAGGAACGAAAATGCAAGATAAAGAAATAGGTTTAAATGAAGAAAATAACTGAAGAGTTCATAACGGATGGGGAAAAAACCACTTATTTTTATTCAGGAACTTGATCCAACCTAAGAGAGCTAGTGTCTCCATTGATCGCATAGAATTTGAAATTCCAACAATTTTTCAAGAGTTTGAGATGCAAAAAAGTAGCTTAGCAGCCCCTGTACACTTGACCACAGTAACCAAAAAGATAATATCAGCAAAATTCACCGAGTTCATGTAACTATCGAAATAACTCTTAATTGTAGGTTACGATTAGCTTAACAAAGCATTACTAACCTGATAAACATAAAAAGATTTCCTATTTAAAGATTTCTAAAATGCATCAAGTTCCCACAAATGAACAATTGACTGACATCCGTTCTTCTTATATTCACAAGCAACTTTTAACTTAAAAACAGTTTTCTCAAATTCTTCATCTTGATTGCTCTTAGAAATTACAGTATTGCACACTGGACAAGGTCTTTTGTAAAATTGTGCAGAACAGGCATGACAGAAGGCATCCTGGTATGCTACGATAAACATGTAATGCTTGATTGCCACATTCTTGCACTTGCAACACTAGGGCATTTTTAAAAAAACAGGGATATAAAATACGTAGTTTACTCAATTGTACTTGATAGTAAATAAATTTTGAAAACACTGAATAATTTGATTTTTGTGTGTCAATTTTGTTGAGCGATATGGACATTGCGCGATTTTTGATATTTGCAAAAACAGACGTATTTATTTAAAAAGATAAATCTTATGTCGAATATAACAATCAGTCAAACAATATATCGTAGTTATCAATTGAAAACGGAAAAAAATCTGACTACGGAATAACCAACGACAAGAATGTTTCTTGAATACATTCCTCAGACATGAAGTTTCCTTTTTGGAGAACATTTTTGTTGAAAAGCATCATGTATATGTATATCCGAAACGTTTGAAAATAATTACTTATACTGTTTCTTAAGAAAGGCAGTCAAACGCCGTTTTAAATAACTTAATAAATAAACCCTATTTGTTTATGGGGATTCATTTCGAAAGGTTCATGAACAATAGTCAAAAATAGACAATTTTGTATGCAGAAGATACAATTCTTTTTGATTGTATATATGCGTTGACTAGAGCAATGTGGTACCTATACATACATATATTGTTCGAAAGCGTTTCATTCTGGGAGACATTATGAACTGGGTTTAAGAGAACTAATAATTAGATATACTATTTTCTTAACATACAGGATGATTCATAATTATCAAAACGCGCATATAAGCCGCATCCCGACATTGGACCTCAGTTAAATCCATAAAATTAACCTGTTTCTTAGTTTATTATCTAAAGTCAATATGTTGTCTTGGAGCAAATCAAAATCGCCTGCAAAACCATTTAAAATTACAAAACCACTGTGCATATAACTTCTGAGAAAGATTGCTTTTAGAACAGCAAAATTTACATCGTAATTATCTATTGATAACGGAAAAAAATTGACTCATTTCAAATACGTGCAATTTAAATTAAGCGTTTTTAGAAATATTACCAGGCAATAATGAAGTGACTCATAACATAATTACTTAGTAAGATTTAGATGAAGGTTTATGAAAACCGTTTTCTCCATGCAGTTTTTAAAAATTTTCGCGTTCCCCATCCGCAGAAAAAAAATATGGTCGTGACATCCTGGGTTCGCCTACTCACAGGTCTCACAAATTGTCTGTGACCCTGGAAAATTTCTGGCTCTTAAACCACGAGACTTGAACGACTCTGTACTCGCTTGAGAATATTAATCAGCAACCTTAATCGCACTCGCGACTTTGCCATCTCTGCCAAATTTTCCGGTAATAAAAAACGGATTATTAAACTAACAGCCAATGAAACAGTCGTGAAGCAGTATTTAGTAAAATCACGCCAATTTAACATTTTCTGTATTTTTGGAAATTGTTTTCAAAACTCAGGAAGTTATATGGAAGCTGACAAACTACAGTTTCCTTAATTTCGAAAATATCTGAAAGAACGTTTTGGACCCCTAAGTCCCTTTGTCAGTGAACACGTCACCATAAGTACTAAAAAGTATATCTGGAGGTCCCAGCATTCCTTTACCCATCTGGTTCGGACACTGACTCCCATCACCCAAAATTTACAAACTTTTCATGCCTCTTTATGGGTCATTGGACGATAACCCCGTCCGAAACAGAACGTTTTTGACCAATAGGCATTTAAGATGTTTTTTTATATAGTTCATTCTCTCATATGAAAAGCGTGCAGGGCAAAGAAGACTTCATTTGAAAACAGAATTTGTCCAAAATTGTTTCTGCCATCCTCCTAACAATTTCCTGGATTCGAAATGGAGTCTTCAACCGAGGAGCATCGAAACGAAGAAATATCCTTGCAGTACCGATTGCAGGACTAAATCTACTATGTGAAGTTCGCGCTGGCCATGATAAGAGCCAAAATCGCCGATAAGGCAAAAACCGGCGTTTCCACGAAATACTCGGTAATAACCAAAGTGCAGAGATGACCACTGAGATGCGCAGTCTTCCTGGATTACGGGTTGCGAGGGCAAGAGTGATGCCGAAAACGGTAAGGAAATTCCCACGGAGAAGCGGAAGAAGGTAGTGTAAGTGGAAAGACAGAGTGATTTAAAAAACGCCGTTTTTAGGGCCACCACAACCCGAAAGAGATACCAATGATATAACTCGGGATTGCCACCCATTAATAATTCACGAGCAAATTCAGCTTTAACCCAAATATGCAATTTTCTACCTCACTGAATTTTCTAGCACTTTCCCCTGATTCAACTGAGAATTTAAAAATGCAAAAAAATGTGACATGCAAATGCAATAAATGTATGATTTAAAAAAAAAACAGAATTCCCGATGGGCCTATCTATAGATGCATACTTAACCAGTGTGTGTCTTAACTTTGATGTTAACAACTTACCATGGTGTCAATGGCGTCTATGTGAATTCCATGATTTTGCATGCCGTTAATTTTTTTAATGTTGTTAAAAATACGTAGTTCCAACATATTTATTTCAAGGCAACTGTGTCAAAATAATTGTGAGAAATTAGTTAACGAGTTTCCTACGGTCCTGCCGGTAATGCTCAAGTTAGTTGAATATTGACATTGGGGAAATATACAAGTGTATTACTGTATTTACAAGAAGGTCAACTGCATATCAAGTAACCAAATAGATACAACAGCAACTTGCCAAATAACAAATCCCAAAAGGGACTAACGTATAATAACGGTTAAAAACATTGGCTCACAAATAAAAATCTGATCATGAAAGTGACTACTTGCATATAACAATCAAGCAAGACATACTAACCGTAATTCACCTAGTGTTTTCAGAGATACCATCGAGTTCAGCCTCACAACATCGATGATAAGAAGCGCTGCTAAACCAACTACATGTAGGCCTACATGTATCTTAAAATCAACATAATGTACATGTACATTACTACCGGTAACGCATGACTTCAACTGCATTTCAATTTAATAACTTTTCTATTATTCGAATGCAATTAGACGCCTTAAGCTACGCAAAAAGCAAATGGAATATCTATATGTTGAATTTCCCTGCGTTTTCTGTAGCTATTCCACGCCTTTCAAATTCTTTAAAATTCCTAGTTAAAGTACGATGAGGAGGATTGAAACGAAAATTTCGATAAGTATAAATCTAAGAAAGATTTAGAAACTATATTGATGGAGTATTTTATGTATTCATAATTTTAACTACAATTGTATGAAAAAGCATACTTGGTTACGTGGGTCGGCTAACTGGTTTCTCCCCCTGCAACAAACAATTAAAATGAAATAAACGCAGTGCATGCAGATACAGTGTAGACTATGTGCCAATGGTGCACCCAAGGGGAGGGGCACGGAGGCACGTGCCCCCAGACGGTCAAAAGCAGTCAATAAGTTCAATTAATGAATTAAAATAAAATAAATTAAATTCAATTTTCTTGTTTAAATGGCCTTATCATACTATTATTTCTCATCTAGTTTCTTTAAATTTTCGTTTATGGCGTTTGTTTTAATAATGGCAAACATTTATAAAATGTTGAGGCTAAAATCTCGGATTTGAAACCCAAATTTGCAAAATTTTCGCCTATGGCGTTCCTTTTAATTTGGATATTTCACAGATTTTTTGTGTTAAATTATAGGCTAAAATCCTGTATTTGTAACAATTGTTCAAAATTTTCGCCTACGGCATCCATTAGAAATCAGAGAAATGGAGTTGATGTTCATCCCCTTCCTCCTCCTGGAGCTCCTGGGTACGCCACTGGTATGTGTAGCCTATCACTACAGATATTGTTCTTGATCGTTTTTGCATCATGTACACTGTACACGTGGGAATTATTTGAAAAACTTTTGCACGAATCATATCTGAAGAAAATTAAATAATGATGACATGGACATGTACAGTATTGGCATATATCACCTTTTGGTTTTTTGAGAATAACATT
The DNA here is from genome assembly GCA_034700785.1 of Rossiulus vilnensis. Lineage (NCBI taxonomy): Eukaryota > Metazoa > Arthropoda > Diplopoda > Julida > Julidae > Rossiulus > Rossiulus vilnensis. The sequence continues at coordinate 18,220 of JAQIXS010001688.1, read as the reverse complement.
ACTTCAGTTTCAACTTGGTGGTTAGACATTTTATAGAATATACATCATCTGGGTTGCATTTCATCAAAAGTTGATTTTGAGTTTCACAACACCACGTCATTGTTTTACAATATTAGTGCATTTTTAGACATAGCCCAATTCAGTGCTATTCGTTTGAGTTAATGTTTCTAAAGCATAGTAGTGTTTTTAAGTCAATGTTTCATGTCAATACGCTGCTGAACATTAGCAAGACTAGTTGAACATGAAGTTTTGATAAAAGATTTACAAATTTAATTAATTCTTGCTGAGACCAGGGAGCCACCCAAATGGCGCTTGCACATCAAAATAATGCCTTCAGATTAACCGAAAGTTAGTTTTTTTAACATTGGAGGGCCCAGGGTAGCTTTGTGAAGACCGTTAATATTTGGAGACCTCAAGTCGCCAGCAGACTTTTCCACCGTAACATTGTATGAGCATCCCTCAGAAACCCTTGCCTTACTGCACCTGTCACAACTCGGGGTCTTTGGGGCCTAAAATCTCACAATCCCTCTAAATACACTATATGCCATCACCTACAGCAAGCAGGACTCCAAGGACATTGATTAGTGAAGATGAGAATGGTCTTAGAAAAAAATAGGAAAGCTCATGTGGCTTGGGCAAAGGTACATCTTCACTGGATACAGAAGGAGTTGAATAATATGCGGTAAAGTGATAAAAGCAATCATATACTGTTTGGATCTGATGGAATACAGTAGTTCAACAAAGTAATGTATTGATATTTGGTCCAGAGAACCAGTTTCTGATGATGAAACATGGTAGACGATTCTGCATGGTATGGGATGTTTCTCTGCCCATGGCATGAGCGCCCTTCATCATATCCAGTCCATAATGGATTGTCACATGTATTTAGACATCTTGTGAAACACCATGCGATCATTTGCTCTGCATATAATTGGCTGACTTGTCATATTAAAGGATGATAATGGCCATAAACATCACTCCCGTGGCAAACATGTATGGTTCCACCACCACCGTGTGGATAACCCTGACTGGGCCAGCCAGTTACCAGTCTTGTAATTTACTGAACCACTCTAGGAAGTGTTGTCGTATTGTTTGGTGTGCAAACATGCGCAAAACTTGTTGAAATTTGGTTACAAATAGGACAAAATCCCACAAGATACTACAGACACACTGATTGGCACCATGTCTCAACATTGCAAGGTTGTGAGCGATGCCAAAGGTCTTTGCCACAGAGTTCTCTGATGGCTCATATCATTTCAAATTAATTAGAATACAGTGGAACAAATTCTTAAACGGTTTCATCTTTCCTTAAAGATAATATGAATTCAAAAGAACAGTTTTTAACGAAGACATCTTGAAGCGTGACAATTAAGGTCACGGGAGCCTCACCAAGTGATGTTATATCTTTTATTAGGTGTCCACGTTCACAGATACAGTTTGCATTTTGCAGACGATCCAGAAGGTAAATACTGAGTGAAGCGCAATTTGCAGTTAATAAATTGTAATGCTATATAAAGTTGCAAACGTTTAAGCTTGAAACATTTTTTGTCAACAACAATAGTCGGACTAACACAAGAAGAAAGTGAACCATGATCCGAATGCATGCCCACCACGAAACAAATACTACTCGCACAATTTTCGCTTGAAAAACTTATCACAATTGCTCTATTTATTTTTCCTAATGAGAATTGGTCGTCCACATGTGTTTCGCATATTCCCCACCAAAGCTGAGGTTATCATGCTAAAGGGCACGCAATAGCATACCCTGCTCCTCCACCATGTCGGGGATGCATACAGGCAAGAGAGAGAAAGTCAAAGCCCGATAATGTATAACCGTTTAACATACTCACTAGGCAGCTAGGTATAACACACACGCTAACCTAAGCATGGTACAACAAATCAAGCCCACGACAACATGCATAAGGAGATAGGCGTCCACTCCCACACTCCACCCAGGAGCGACTCCCCAAGTGACTTCCTTGGTAGTTCTTATATGCCCGGTTCGTATACCGGTCAGCCTCCGAGGAACGTAGGGAGTATGCTTGGAATGTTACCTCCTAGTGGGGAATATGCAAAACACATTTGGCAGCTATGAACCATGAGGATCGTGACACCTCATAAAGAAAGTCACGCCTAATCGGCGCCAATGCCTATGGAAAATGAGTCCTGGGACAGGAAAGATTAATTGCACAAGATACCTTTCTGTCTATCGGCCCATTTGAATTAAAATTATTTTAATAAAATAAACTTGCAACCCATAAATTTAGTTACGACGATTACTATTAGTAACAAAACATGTAATTTAGAGTTTGCGATGGTAGACCTAAAGTGGAGACAAGTGGAACAGTCGCAGGAGGTACCACCCGACGAAAACTATAGCCAATTGGAACATATAGTGCACTATTTGTAACCTGAAAAGTAAAATTAAGAAACATATACGAATAAATGGAAAGTATATCAATAAGGTACTGTGCATAAATTACGTCACGCTGGTAGAGTGAATTTTAGAGTGAATTTTAAATTACATTAATGCTAATCACTAACACCTCCCTTTCACAAACATTTGCATAATTACAAAAATTACCAAGGCATTTGAGAAATATTTCATCTTTTTCGTATGGTAAATCTAATTCTGAGCTCCGTAATAACGAGATCACAAATCGTTGTTTGGATCCTATTTTTTTACGAAATTTGCATACAAATATTATTGACTAAGGAATCGCAGTAGACAAACATTTTCGAAAAATTTACACTTATTATGGATTTTCTAACATTTCTCTCAAGTTAATTAGATGAAGAACACTAGTTATGGAAACGCTGTAGGTGAAAAGTTTCAAAATTTAAGATAATTAATCGTGGATATTTGAATACAGTAGCCTACTTCATTAAAAATTTCATTTTATTTTCTAAAAAAATCAAGCAAAAGTAATTAATTTTAAGTGAAAAGTCATGTCAAGTGGTAAAAAATAAAGGTTTTAAAAAACTTGAAATAAATTCCAAATTATGACAAACATGTATTAAAACTTTAAAGTACGCAACAAAACGTAACAACGTTAAGAAAAACAGCTTCACTCAATGTAACGTTTTGTAACAAAACTTAAGGACCTCCCCAACCCCCTTTAACGTTACGTAATTTATGGACAACTCCTAATGGGGGTATGCATTACGAATGGCTGATAAACACCGGCTTTATGTTGCCTTCACCCTCACCCCACCCCCTCCTTTCTCCTTCCTTATTCTAATCCATTGTCTCGCGCACTGTACAATTCTCTACATCATGTGGTATTTCCTATATCAGGTAGCAAAAATGGTTCAGATGACATCTGTCAGTTTAACTGGACAAAAAGAATATCATTTAGACTGTCGGAATGTTCTGTTTTGTAAAAAAAATTGCAAACTGGCTTGACATGTTCATACTGTGAAAAAATGGCTTAACCATATTGTAAACTGATTAGTGTTGCCCACGCCCTACCAGTTTTAGATGCATGAGCTTGTAATCAAATAGCAAAAAAGCATAATAAAACTTATCATGAAACCTGGATGTATGCATGTACACGTATTTGTAATTTTATGATTAACGACTTGAAAACAATCATTGAAAGGATGTGGGGGTTAACTAAATCATTGAAAATATTTAAATATATCGGGAAAGGCAGAAAATGCAACTTGAATTTTACAACTATTGTATAGGTTACGGGCCAAAGGCAATCTTTTTGCTAACTAAACCTTAACGTGGGCACGCTTTTAAATTTGGAAATAATAAATAAAATTATCAGGAACCGGCCAATTTTTTTGCATTTTATTCTATCTATGCATGTTATGATAAAGCCAGGGAATTTAAAATATCACTTTAGTGGAAACACTGATACAAGTTGGATTTACCGTAGTTTCTTACGTATTTTTATTGGATAATTTTTTGAACAAATGATAATAACATGTGCCCATTTATGCGGCTGAGAAAAAAATTCGGAAATATGTGAGAAATGATACTGTCTTACTTAACATCACTTAAAAATTTTCGCCTAAAGGACTTGCTCTGATCCAAATTGATACGTTTATGTAAATACGAGGTACTTTGTGTATACATTATTTCATATGATATTTAAACCTAACGTCTAATTGTTGACAGTAAATTATTTGAAACTTAAACTTTCATCTGTACATGTCGGGGACTTACAATTTATTCACTGGCTTCACTACCATACCACTGAGATGTGCAGGCAATGCACCAGATGTAGCATTTGAGACGTTCGAACTTCGAAACACTTTCACAGAAACGTTTTGTAGTGCCATATAAACTGTATTAAGACTAATTAGATTTTTTTACAACATACTGTAAACGTTAGTGTTAAACTAACAATATTTTTGGATGACATTAGTAAATCAAAAATCAAGATTCCAATGTCCAAAGTTCAGGTTTAGATGGCAAAGGTATTACTCATGATACATAACGAATAGAAACTTCATCAACGTTAACTTACATTTCACTACATCAAATAATTATCAGAGAACCATATTTCAACCATACCCAGTAAATTTTTTTACATTAATATATTAAGATGGAGTGGTAAACCAGTTCAGTATAAATCTCCCAAATATGCAAAAATCCGTTTACAATCAGTAATCAGATAAAGTATGTTAATCAAACAAAATTGAATTGAGTTTGCAAGCAGTTTTTGCCAGACGGAAAGAATCCAAAACTGTTGTTGTAATGCCACTAACATTCGCAGTACTTTGTCATTAAATCTCAAAATCACAATTTAGTCCAATTCCATGTCAATAACATTAAAATTTGTGACCTTTGTCTAGTAACCTCTGTCACATGCAATTCTGGTGATCTGTCTTTTTTTTGCAAATACATGTATGTAAATGCACATAGTTGTTGCGTGTAAATTTCACTCACGCTTGTGCAATTGCATTTCTCGAAAATGTGCGTTTTGTTAATGGCCAAATTATGAATACTCTAAATACAAATAATTTCAAAACTCTGGATTCATAATTTACCTTTACTTCTATTTCTTTGTTCGAAATACGATTACAAATTTAAAATAAGTAACGTTTAGACCATTTACTCAAGATAAAAAAGTGCAAGTCACTTAGAAATGAATTAGTGATGTTTTATACAGGTTATTAAATTGGTAAAATGACTAACTGGCGCTTTTATAGGACGGCATCACATACTGTACAGTGGCTCAACTTGAAAATGATACACCAGCATTCAACGACTGTGTATGCTGGGGAAAATCTATTTTTTCAAGAAAATACCGTTTAAATGACAATAAAAATGAAATATGTATTTACTTACATATCAAATTACAAATAAACATTAGCAATGCCTACAATTCATTAAAAGAATAAAAATATTCAAATAAATCAATGTCAACACGAAAATGATAAAGCAAGTTTAGGTCAAAGTGAAAATGATACAGTCAAAATTTCATTACGTTATAAAAATATTTGGAATATTACCATTATTAAAATTAGTATAAATTAGTGTGTGTGTCTGGATTTCTTTCCATTCTATTGGTCTTCAAGTGAAAAGTTTGTGTATTTTTGCAATGGGAGCCCAAACAACAATAGTAGTATGGCAGTTGGCTATTGCCCACCATCAGAATGGAAAATCCATCAGAGAAATTGCTGAACTAATTCAAAGAAGTTCCTTAACCGTCTAACATACGTGTACATTACTATCGAAAGATAAAAAATGACCAGTGGATCAGTAATAAAGCAAAAAAGAGCTCCAGCAAAATATTCATCGCTGCAGACAAGAGGTGGATTATGCAACAAGTGAGGCCTAACCCTCGAATAAGTGCTCCAAAAGTTACTGTTGAAGTTGAAAAACACATGCAAAAATCTGTTTGTGCCGAGACTGTGCGGAATGTTCTCAGGAAAAATAACTTGAACGGGAGAGTGGCCAGGAAAAAGCCATTCAACAATAAGAGGAATCAGACAATTAGATTGCAGTTCACAGAAAAACACATTCAAAAGGCTCCAGAGTTTTGGAACAATGTGCTATTTACTGATGCAAGTAAATTTAACATCTTTGGCTCAGATGGACGCAGTTATGTATGGAGAAAACTGGGAGAGGAACTAAAAAAACAAAATCTTAAGCCTACAGTCAAATTTGTTTAAGGTGGAGTAATGGTTTTGGTCTGTATGTCTGCTGCTGGACCTGAAAATCTGCACTTCATCGAGGGCATAATGCACAAGCACATGTACCTTGATATATTGCAGCAGAATTTAAAGTCAAGTGCAGAAAAATTAAATATTAAAGATGTGTTTATGCTGTAGCTAGATAATGATCCTAAACACACCTCTCATATTGTGAAGGAGTGGTGCCTACACAACTGCCCCAAATTGCTTAAAACACCAGCACAGTCACCAGACCTAAATGTGATTAAAAACATTTAAGCCAAACTGGAGTTGGAAATCAGAAAACATTCAATTGCCAAAAAAGAAACTTTGAAAAAAGCCTTGTGAGAAGAATGGGACAAGATTAGTCCTGATATCACAAAAAACTTGTGGGATTGTACCCCAAACGCTTACAGGATGTCAGATGCCAGAAAGGTTTGCCAACCAAATATTAATTTGCGAAGAATTCAACGGCTTATTACTTTTGATTACTCACTACGACAGTGTATTATTTTTACTTAGCCTAAACTTGCCAACCTGACCTAAATCAGTTGCAGATATTTCTTTTTTTTTGCTTTTTTGTCCCTTTTTACATCATTTAATCTTTTTATCGGTTATTTTTATCTATATTTTAAAATAGCCAGAAGGGGCTATCTCCTTAGTGCTCTTTTTCTTCTTCTTCTTCTAAACTTGCTGTATCATTTTGGTTTTGACATTGATTTCATTGGATATTTTTTATTCTTTTAATTAATTGTAGGCATTGCTGGTGTTTATATGTTATTTGATATGTAAGTAAATACATATTTCATTTTTATTGCCTTCTAAACGGTATTTTCATAAAAAATAGATTTTTCCCTGCATACACAGTCATTGAATGCAGATGTATCATTTTCACGTTGAGCCACTGTACATTAAATATGCATGTACATGTACATGTTTGTGAATGTCACATTCGTGTAATATTTTGTCAGGTTATACATACCAAAGTAAGCCGTCGTTATTGACTCAACACAATTATACAGCTGTACATATCATATCATAAAAATTAGACGCCAGAATTTCCATCTCTAGCACGTGGTCGTTTGATTTTTCTTAATCCCTCTTCCCCTTACAACTAATCTCAGACTGTTTTTATTAAAGTGAGAATAGACTTACTTTTTTATGTGTATCATATTATCCTCTACACTCTCAAATTCTTCATTAAGAACGTAACACTTGAGACCGGTATAACAGTCCACCCAATAGGAAGGCCAGTGAAGGTTACCCATGTCAAAGTAGAATTCCTTAAAACCACAAAATATAAATTTAAGTTGTAAAGCATTTGCAGTGAAACCTGTTAAATTGACCATCTTGCTATAGTGACCACGTGCCTACTTTGACCACTTTAAGAGGGTCCCTCCGCAATATAGCAACTCTCCAGGAAGTGAACATAGTCACACAAATACACTTTAGTAAGGTACATTCGTCTACAGTAGAATCTGTCTATAATAATCCACTGTATAATAATATCCTTTCTTGAATTATTAAAATGTGTTGGTTCCGGCTTGGGACCCATGTATTAAATAATAAACCTGCCTGAAGTAATATTGATTCAGTTTTATTGTCTCTAATGATTTTGTAAGGTAATATTATCAAAACGACTGCAAAAAACATCAAACATGGTACATGTTCATATAGCATAAATATTAATAAATCATTTTAAAGATGTTGGAAGAAACTGTCAAGAGCCTAATCTTGTGATTTTCCTCAAGCCACTTTGTGAGTGTCTTGTTTATAGCACATGGATGATAAATTTTGTATTGATTCAGCGCTATACCGGCAGTCTGTCACTGTTGACTACTGAACCTTTGAGGCATTTTGTCTGATATAGGTCTAAGCAATTATTACCAAATGCAGCAGGCACGTATAGCAAATAATCTATGTGTACACATAATAAATATGGTGCCCTACCAAAGGCTAGTGACTCAAAGGGGAAACTGACTTACATAGCATGTCTGCAGTTGAGTCAGTTTGGCACCAGTCCCAAGACTATTATTTTAGACAGATATTGCTGCATAAGGAAATTTCCCTTAAAGTGCGTTTAAGTAACCCTAATTAGCGTGAATATTTTTAAAAAATTTTAAAACTGTATCTTCATAATGTGAGTTCCTTATACATGTACACTCTTATTTAAAAACAATACCAAATGAAATATTGCACCATACTGGTGTTTTTATAACGAAGCTACAAGTATCTGTGTTATTGCGTTTTAAGTACTTAAAATTTTAGTACAGCATAAGCAAAGTCAAATTTGGCACTTCTATTAAAAAACTATATATTCACAGTAATAAAATCGTATCTACAGTGTAATTTTAAAAAGATAGTGATGATAATTAACTATGGTTTAGGCAGTTTTCTATGGGTCGTCACTCTAGCCAGGCTTCACGGTAAAGTTCTTATGGCGTCTAATCCAATATTGTGGCACCTACTTCTTTGCTTTGAGCGTCCATCTTCTCCCACAGTTTCCGACCATTGTCATAGCTGAACTTCCAATCACGTTTGAGAAAATAAGTGATCATTTTTAAAGCTTGTAGATTTTTCTTCTGCATTTTAACGAATCTGTGATAAGCAAAATATGCATATGTAAAATTGGGGTTGCAAACCTGTGGCGGCTCTTTGTATAACTAAATACCACGTGCAATTTACAATCAACCAAACTAAATTGCTAAATGGTTATATTTATGTTTGAAATTCAGTTCTGAAAGAGTTTCTGCGAGAGAAATACAGTTCAGAAAGAGTTTCTGAGAGAAAAATTCAGAAAGAGTCCCAGCCTATTTATAAAACAATCAAAAACTTAACAAAAAATACTTTAGCAACCGTTTAAAAGAGGCCTTCCCTGCATGGCAACAATGCTTCGTTGGTTGCATAATGATTTTAAAATTTGTTAATTGTTTATTTTACATAAATAAACGGGTCATTTTAACATTATAAACCTAGGCTAAAACCCTACAGGACCATTACATATAAATAAATAAAACACCCTTAGTACACGAGTATTTTTTTTTTTGAATTGTGGAAATGCCTTTGATTCAGCCTTAAGTTTTTTAATCCGCTTGTTGAATTGCATGCTCAATCAGACCCATACTGGACCTATTTTCTGAATTCTAAGCCTTGAGCTATTAACTGTCATCTCGCTATAATCCATAGGCGAACCTGGCTTGGAAAGTTTGGAAAACTGCATGATATCGTTGCCATGCAATTTAGCAATTTATCGTGCGAACATGCAATATTAGGCAAATTAACAATCAAGCATTCGACCACGGAAAAGTGCATGTCAGACATCTAGCACTGTTGCAATACTCACCCTGTTTTTTCCCTGGTTGCCCATGCGATGGCATCTACCACATAGCCGGGGTACAGCATGGTTAGAAAGGAATAAATGTAGAATAAAAACCTGTAGATTGAAGAGATGAGTATTCTCTTTTACTATTTCCTTATTCATAACTTGTCGCCAGTGGTAATTCTTATTTAACTTGTACTAAAATCCGGATTTCTCATTCTTACCAATTTTGAAATTTAAGCATGGAGGGATACCAAATGGGCCTAATAAGCGGATGCTTTTGCATATGGTTGAGGTAAAATTCGTAGTTTGCTCCTATAGTCAGGCTATTGTCCCCACTTGGTGTGCAGTTATATATCAACATATTCTGTTGACTGAAAAAAAGCATGTTAAAATCTTAGGTTGTACCTAAAAATGTCTATTGCAATTGTAATTTAAAACAGACCACTAAAATAGACTACTATAGTCGGATTAAGAAAAGAATTGATCAATCGAATTCACAGAAATTCATTATTCATTTTTAAAAATCACTTCTACAATTTTTGTTCGCGATTAATACTTCTAGGAAAATTATGGCATATTCTGGATAGTAAAATGTAAACTCTACTATTACAGGTGTCATTTTTCAAACACTTTTGGGGAAAACATTTTTTGACTATAGTTTTGCAGAGTTTACGATGTTGAAATGCAGCCTTAACTTAATGATTGACTATCTTCTATTTTCTTTGCAACATTCGCGCATCATTATTATTTTATTAAAACAATGTCTTTAAATTATGCAGATGCAGGAGGGAGAAGGAGCGCGTGTGATACTGCTATTAAAGGTTTGAGAAATACTAATGCAGATAATCTTACTTGTGTGTTCCAGTGTACCATGCAGCAGCGATGGTCATATTAGAAGCAACGTCCACTGGTACTAAATCTGCTTTTATTTTGGGGTTATAAAGTATGCACCTCAGTAGTCCTTTTGCATTCTGGAAAATAAAGAAAACGATTAAATGTATTGACCAACTAAAACATAATCTATATGGTATGGATTTACTTACAGCAATGTAAATGCCGTTGAAGCCAATGAATTTTTCGGTCCAACCCTTAAAACAATGAAAAGCTGATTATATGCTGCTTAAATGCAGTCAGGCAAAACAACATGGGAGACAGGCCTTAACGCAAAACTTGAGTAAAGGAAGGTTTTAATCTACAAGCATGATGGCATCTCAGAATAGTTTGGCCAGGTTACAATAGGGGTTTAAGTTCAAAATTTCCCTACAACAACACATTATTACAACTATAAATATCTAAAATTAACTAGATAAGAATGTCATGCTTGCATAATATTTCTAAATGATGGAAATATCTAAGTTGTTGTAATGTTAATAGGTTATAATATTAATAGAAAATGAAGTCGCTAACATCTTTAAAATTAGCCTATTTAATATCCAATTTAGATAATGGACGAAATGTTCGCTAAGCGCCCCCGCCCCTAAATAGGGTGCAGTGTTTCCATATACAGCATAATGGAAATAATTTTACCGAAAATGTGTCAACTTATTGGATCAGACGTTTTCAGTAAAAAAATCAACTTCATAGAAGCATGAAAGTAAAATTGTCAAAATTCGCATTAAGTTGTGTTGCATTTTTCAACGTTCAAGAATTACTGATCTCCATTTGGAGGTGGACATTCAGCCAAAGATTCTGTAACTACAATGTAGTTAGAAAAAAAACTCGAATTTGGTTTAAGTTGCTTTAAATTTGTCAATACATTTTGTTCAAATTAAAAATATTTTGATTGAGAAAATTAATTGATTCATTTTTACTTGGTATGGTGAATTAAGCTTCGCATTTGCCACGCTTGTGGCTACCTTGAAAAATAGATTGCCCATCCCTGATATAGATGATTACCTATGATAGTTCATGTCGCGAAGGCCTAATAAGTTGGGTCAATAGGTGTCTTCCCGGCCTTCTCCCTACCATATATCATACCATACTTTTGCTGACAATACAGTTTGCTGACGGTACAGTTTAATTGAATTTAACTGATTGCCTCATGCCTTATCCGGGGTCCGGACATTTTTTCCCTTGCTTTTTCCCCAGCTTATCCATAGCGTATTTTTCTCCGAATTTGCTTACAATTTTATAAATATTTATTTCATGTATTATTCATGTATTCATGTATTATTCATATTCATGTATTATAATTAGGTTAGGTTAGGTTATTGCAAGTTGCAAGTTGTGCAAGTTGTGCAGCAAAATGCCTGAGCAGAAATATGCTTGGGGAATACATGTATGTCTGGGGAAATAATGTCCTGGGTAAGAAATGTCCGGGAAAAATTGTCAGGGAACCGCCTTATCTAACATACATTGACGATGCACTGGGATAAGTTTTGTTTGTATTGTGCATGTATTGTTATTGCAATATGAAGTCATAAAGGAAAAAAAAAATCTGTGATCAACAACCACATGGGATCGACCTGACAACGAGATAACAAGCTCTCCTTCTATTGGCCCATTTGAATTTCCAATATAAGCTTCATTTTAAACGACTATAGTAAACTATTTATAATGTGTTTAGTAAAACCACTGAATAAATCTATTGCCCATGAACACAACAATCCGTCAAAGATTTTCTCACCGGAACTGGTTCCTTCCATGCCGATGAGACAATTGAGGGTCTGACTATAGCCACGGGAATGTTGCTGGCCTCCTCGACAAGCAGCTGCTCGGCCATTGCCTTGGACAGACAGTACGTGTTCGGTCTTTCAGCCAGCAACTGAGGAGTCAACGCATCCACCATTTTGTCGTCCATGCTTCTGTAAAATATAGTTGTCTATGAATAGTTTTAAGAAAAGCCGAAGTTTCATCCACAAAATATCCAAAGAGGCTTCTCGTTCCGACGTTAAATTCGTGTACTTACTCTAATACTTCCATGAGCTTTAAGATATGAGTGTACGATGGATAAAACTCTTCCTTGATATCTAGGCGCTGGCAGTGACAGTAGGCTGTAGAAACGTGTACTAAAGCCTTTGGAAAAGTAAGGACATTTGTCAAGATATTTTCCATTTTTCATGTACTTTTGTTGTAGAGAAATTCTAAGATGGTGCCAAATGAAAGATTCTCCAAGCAGCGTTGAAATAAAATTAAGAAAACCTCATCCAGGAACTAAAGCAATTTGCATTCTGTATTTTTTCTAGAAAAATATAGCTTTTGCTTTTTAAACGACCAATGGTTAAGCTTGCTCAGTGGCTGTTTCAGGATTCAAAAAAAAAATATATAATTGCCCTTCCTAATTATTTTTTTCGCCTTTCCTTTTTTAGCAAATGCTTACTTTTAATTCAGTTATTTTGTTGCATAGGTCGATCACGTTTTTCGTGCCTCCAACGTTGATGCGCACCGCTTTCCTAGTAATGAGAAAATAAAAATTATTTAAAGCAAGTGATAACAACTAGCAATGCTTATATTAATCAAATGCCTTACTTGAGAGGCTCATTAAATCTGACTGTGGCGGCCAGATGAAATACAACTGTTACATTGGTGACCAGCATAATTTCGTCCTCTGGTGACAAACCCATTGATGGTAAAGTCACGTCACCAGCAACTGCAGTCAACTTACTAAGTGCAGAAGGACATTCCTTTAGCAGTCGTAGAAAAATCTATGGAATAATAGGGTTGTGTAGAGATTTTTATTGAGATACAAGAAGTACACACCTCTTGAATTTTGCTTGTAACGACATCAGAGTAATCTGTGGTATTAAATCATCATTGTTAAGAATAGAAATCATATGCACCAATTTTATTACACACGTTAACGTTTTACCATATTTTTCATTAACTCTATAATGACTTAACTTTTTCTTCTTCAAATACCACACGTATTCACGCTGCTGTTGGCCTTATCCAAAGCTTGAGGGGTTCGGGAGGGGGGAAATTAGGCCAAAACCGGACACTGTTGGACAATGAATTCAAGGAAAGTGGGCGTCCAGGTAGTCAGTTGCAATTATCGAGTTTCATAACAAACAACACATAAAAAACTTGGTAAAAGCGAATGAAAACTGAAAAACCCTTATACGGCTGACTGTAGTTATAATGTATCAGTTTCAATCCCAAGCTCATAAATACATTAAAAGTTATTATGAACACTATTTTGTTTAAAGTGAATGCGATTTTCCAAATCGGACTGGAAATGGGAAAGAAGGAAATGATAAAAACAGATTGTGGAGAACATGGAAGGAAGTTACTAAATTACTAAATTCCTTTATGGCTGGTCCCTTAGACCAATTTCATCATTGAAAGAATGGGCGTACTCGTAGTGACGTGATGTTTTTTTCAGTTATTCGAAATGTATTGATATATCTCTAAAGCTTGTAACCTTTGCTTTTTTTCATTTTATTCTTCTATTATATTAAAATAGTCGCCTGGTGACGGTCTAAGTAAGAGACCGAAACGTCGCGTTTACAACAAACAATTGGCTGTCGTCTTCTGATTTTTTAGCATCTTTTAACTTCCAGCCACATGATGAGAAGGTTTGACTTCGAAGAAATACGTGGTAAGTTTTTGTAAGCCTGCATTCTAATTCGCCCTTGAAACCATTGGGAGCCGGATGAAATGAATTTTTTGTGTTGGCATTACCTGGCTGTAGGCTGATTATCTGATAACTATTTTTAAAAGACTTGTTTTCTAAGGTCAGCACGATTGTACTTCGCAGTATTATACTTCAGTCTACTAATTGTGAATACAAATTAATTGTGAGAAAAATCGATTAATTAATTGCTTTCAAATTCAATATACAATGCAATGGATAAACTAAAAATAATAAATGTAGCCATCGAATTTCTGCTGGTTTTATCAGATAGATATGTCAACACTGATTGCAATCCATCAGGGGTCAATTAATTCTATAATTTCAAACAAAATAACCCATTTCAATTTTATTTAAAAGCATCGGATCATTTTGCATCGAGATACGTTTTAAAACAGTGAAGTTTTCCAGAAATGGTTTTCTGATTTTCCTTCGAATCATTCAATCTATCAAGTTTAGTTGATAACCAATAAAAATATGAACTAATCAGGAAATTGCTCGTCTGGATAGTCAGCTGCAATTTCCGAATTTAATACAGAAAGAAATGACTAAAAATTGGGTAACAGTGATAGAAAACTGAAAAACAAACAATACTTTGCTTTAGGGCGCTTATGATAGGTATCACTAATAATGCGATGCTTATAAATAAATTTGAAATACAAAGCATTTTGCTAAACTCCAAAATACATTGAAACCTGCCAAATTGACAACCTGATCCTATTGACCGATTTTTAGGGTCCCTTGAAAACGCCTTGCCTATACTGCTAATGTTAACTTTTTTTAATATGTTGACCACCTGACTGCTTTGACCGATTTTGTCCGATCCCTTAGGCAGTCAATACAGACAGGTTTTACTGTACGGGTACATGTTATCAAAAACTGAAGACTCATACCACCCCTACGTTCTATTAGTTAATTCGATTCACAGAGTATAGCACATTATGTACATGTAATAGGCTTGGCCAAAATTCTGAATTTTGGATTCACAGTTTGACAAAATGCTCCTAACATGTTGCTGCTAACACTGGATAACAGTGACAGAAAACTGAAAAATAAACAATAATTGTATCATCATTGATCCGATGCTTATAAATAAATTTGATAGAATGTTATGCATTTTTTTCAAATCGGACTGGACAGGGGGGAGAGGATTAAAGGGGAATTAAAACCGGAGTTGCAAATTTTTGTTTGGGAAATGTAGGCGAAAAACCACAATTTGTGATGAATTATGGAGAAATTTCGCCTACGGCATGCTTTAATTAATGAATAAGTAATTCTTCTTCGGGAAATAAAGGCTAAAATCCACACTTTGTTATGGATGTGTTTGAACATTTTCGTTGACGGCGTTTTCAACTTTTCAATCCGCTTGTAACGAGGGGTTCCCACGGTACCAGGAATAGAAGAAAAGGAGTACAAAAGACAAGGATTAGTGCGTCCCAGACGCAAGCCATTAGAACACGCAAATCCGTGCCCAAGGCACAGGGAGGATCCAGATAAGAAATTAAGAAGCCAGACAATAGGTGAGGATTAACGCAAGGGCCTGAGGGCAAAGCGTTAATCAGCCAAACAGGACCGATCACCAATGAGAAGAAAGAAGACTTACCACCAAGGAGGATAGGTCCTATAAAAGGGGACCCAAAGAAAACAGGAAACCAGAGCAGTCTACACTCTCACGGACTGGCCTCGTCTCATCGGCCGCCCAGTACAACGCAGAACCTCAAACGAAAGACATTCGATATTTCTTAGTAGAAATCCTTTTAAAACATTGTTGCCATCAGGCATTGTTGTATTTTTTCACTGTTGTATGTTTGCCCGGCGTCTTGCCCCGGCTCATCCATATCGTATCCAAGTGTCGAGAATTAAAGAGTCCCTTTTACTGCCATAAGATTTTGCCCGCTATTTTTTCATTCGCCCGCTACTCGCCCGGCTCTGATAGCGCACTGCACCGAGCAACCCCGGGACTACTCACCCCCGGCTTACATCTGAGTGTGGAGACGACAGTCCCCACACATAACTGGCGCCCAACCAAAAACTCGGACACAACCCCGAGATTAAGAATCTACTGCAACCAAACCAACTAAGGTTCCCCCGCGGCGACAGCCCCGGAACCTACGAGCGCAGTGACAACCGTCCCTGCTCAAATACAACTCGGACGTTACCCCGAGCTATCTTAACAACTTACAAACCTCAGTAAGAGTTCCCCCGCGGCGACAGCCCCGGAACTTTCGAGCGGCGAGACAACGGTCTCCGCTCTCAACTGACCTACCTCAACCAGTCCAGATGGACCTGAACCTGGAATCGATGGACAACGTCTCCAGCCAGGAGAGCGAGCTCGAGGAGAGCCAACTGGCACCGACTATGCCTTCAACCCTACAACAACTTATGATAGAGGACGACCAAGTTCGAAGATATTATCAAGAGCTGATCAAGCTCATCAAAAAACGTCAAGACCAGGCAACCACTATGGAGCAGCGAAACTTGGCAGAAAGTCAGCAGAGGCTCATGATGAGCAGCGAACTACTGGAGCACATCAAAGAGGTAAAATCCTCCAGGGAAGATGCCCGCAAGGCCCTCAAGGAGCACCAAGCCACTATATCCGACCTACAAATCCAGCTAGAAGAGGCGAAGACACCGAGATCAGAGCAGCCTCAACCGGTATCCCCGGAGCCAGCTGCTCCAAGGTATCGCCCAGAGCTTTCCCCGGGCGTACTGTCTCCCATCCCGGTGGGGCACAGCACCCAGGTCCAGAATCCAGCCACACCCCCGCCAATCACCACGGGGCCATCTGGCAGCGGAGCGGCAATAGCAGGGATCAATCTGAACCCCAAGAACCAAGGAGAACTGGTCGTTCCCATCCAGAGCCCGCAGCAAATCACGGAGCCGGCAATCAGCACTGAATCAACTGATGGGCAACTCGCAGCGACAAACGCGGATCCTACCCCACAACCCACGATCACCGCAAAATGCGTCGCCACGGCCGCACCCCTTACACAACAGCCTCAACTGTCTACTGCTCCCATTTCGCACACGGTCACGTCATACCCAACGACTTGGGCAGTCTCCGCCATTCTGGATCCTGCCAACTACCCGGAGTTCAGCCCATCAGCCATCACCAAGGCATCAGAATTACACGACATCTTCAAGATCGCTGGCACCTTTGATGGCTCCAGAGACCACTTTAAAGGCTGGTTAGCCACTTTCGAAGAACAACGGGTCTTGCACCAAATTTCCCACGCGTTCGCCCTGAGTGCTATCTCTTGGGTAATGGCGGGGCACGTCAAGTCCTGGTGGACCGAACATCGACAAGGGGTCACAACTTATTTACAGGCCATTCAGGAGATCAGGGAGCACTGGGCCAGGCCGATCCCAGACTCCGCCACCAGAGAACAGATTAGAGCAGCACGACAGAGACACCAACAATCAACAGTGGACTTTCTCCATTACATATCTCGATTGTTCAATCGACTGGAAATACCAGCCCCGGAGACTGAGAAAATCCAGTCAGCATTCGACGCATTACACCAGATAATCAAAAAGCACATCTCACTACGACAGATCCGGACATTCAAAGATTTATGGCATGCCGCGGTCCTGGAAGAGGAGACACTCACCCGCTCTGGCTACTGTGTGGTCCAGCACGGCCGCAGAGGGGATCAGTACAACTCGGACAATAATACGCCGGCAGCTCAAAGCCAAGGATATTCTCGCAACAACTCCAGTCGCATAAGAAACTCGAGTAGAGGCCCATCCGACCACCAAACATCAGGAGGGTATGCAGGCCAAAGCGGGAACCCCTGCACTCGAGAGGACACGGGCGACATAGAGAGGTGTCCCTACCAAACGTCAGGACGGTATGCTGACCAAGGCGGGAACCCCCGCCCTCGACAGGACACGGGCGACACTGAGAGGTGCCACCAATGCAGACTGCCCGGGGTAAACGTATTCACCTGTCCAAGGTGCAAAGGCATTAACAAGGCCACCACTCTCAATGGCACGGGGCATAACCCCTTCCACCAGAGAGAAGAACCCCCACAGTTATAATCAACCAGCCAGCAGACACCAAGTGAACCCCGCATCAACTAGAAATAACGCCCCCACAGTGGCTAACATTTGGGGGGGTGTAACGAGGGGTTCCCACGGTACCAGGAATAGAAGAAAAGGAGTACAAAAGACAAGGATTAGTGCGTCCCAGACGC
>JAQIXS010001687.1:0-27738 GCA_034700785.1 Rossiulus vilnensis | reverse complement strand
TATCTATCTACTCGATTATTAATATTTACATTGGCTTGTAGGGTTGAAAATCCCTAATAGTCGTTATGGGTTGTAGTTGTAGTTGTATACATTACACGCAAATGACTGATTCCATATTTGGTTAGACCATAAATTGGCCACAAATGGACCTACATGTAAATGTCCATTCATGACCATATATAGGCATATACTACTTATAATTCCATAAAATCCATTTGCTCATGCATATCCTTATACTTCCATATAATCTTGACATAGTCATATGTAAGAATGTAGAAATATATTCTAGATTCTTACAAATGACTGTATATCAAGATGTTTACGATACTTGTTTTAGCTATAAATTCACATCTTGAATAACATGATTTGAGTAATATTTCCCTATATATTCAAGTACACTTCCTGTACGTGGCCATTATCATGTATACAATCGTATATGGCTTTATCCCACGTTGCTATGTACTGTGATTGGTTCTTGGTACCTATATTTGCTGCGCCTTTAACAACGGCTGAATTTAATGAAAATGGCAGGCTCTTATTTTTATCCAATAAGCAAATGGAAATGCATTGAATATGCTATGACTCCATACAGCATTCATGACCAAATTGATGACGGATACTGTTTCCTATATACTTTATGAACTGTTTTTACCAATACTTGATGCAAGTTAATTGCATTCCAAATGACAAGAGTGATGCACTGAGTGCACTGTGAAGCGGTTTTTTCTTCATTGCTCGTAAATGCAAGACTACGGCGTTTACAAAATACGGATTCAAATACATATTCATTTCAGGATTTTTCAGCTAGTTCAAAAGACACATTAGCTTCCGTTTATAACGTAGTTTCAGTTGTCTTCATGCCACCAGAAATATGCGCAATCCAGTAGTAGGATATGAAATAATTCTGGTTTGATGCCATCTCTAAATCGATCGATATAGAAGCCGAGTACATGAAATCGGAATAAACAAAGCTGAACATATTAAGTCGACGAAATATTCAGATTTCTTTCACGTCAAGCAAGACCCGTTCCAATCAACTAAGAAATAATCTTGACAGTAAAATGTTATTCAAAGTTAAAGGTTTTTGCATCGATTTTCATCTTGTACAATTATTTTTCTAAAATTGCGTTTAAATTGTTGGTGAAATCTTTAGTCATTCTTTGAAATTAACGCTGAGAACTATTACTTTCTAAAACTATATTGTCGGCTGTCTTCAAAAAGGATTAATTGTTTTTGTTATCACACAACTACAATAGACGCATCACTTAGAAATCTTAGAATGAAATTTGTGCTAGTTTTACATGGATATTTGATTGAAATTGGTTTAGCGCAAACTATTTGTAATTACAGTACGATTAAGAACACAAAAAGTTTAATTAAATTTATTGCTATATACTTTTACTGTCTTTTTGATAGTTTAGAGGTTCTAATTACTCAAATAGCTTTTATTTTCGAATATGATTTTAAATTTGTGAAGCAAAGCTTTTTAGTTTCAGGAACGAAATTGGTTTTGTAACAAATTAAACTTTTTTATTGCTTGTTGCAAAAAATTATCTAAAATATTCTTGGATATACCTGGAGGCATATTTCGAATTAATTAAAATCACAGTAATCTGTTTTCGGAATTTGCAATTAATCTGAAAATTCTTAAAGGGCTTTTAATAAAGGTTCTCTTAATAAAAAATTGGCCACATGCTAAGTGATTGAATTATAAGGACTTTGAATATGCCTTCGTAAAAAGATGTTATGAATATGAAATTGTTGAATAATGCGAAGGAAGGAAGGGGGGAAGGGAGAAAGAGAGATAAAAAGGGAGGAGAGGATTGTATAACACGGAAAAGAAATATTTGCTTATAAAATTCATCAAATTAAAAAATTACGATTAAAAAAATGACATAACATTGAATTCTAAAGCATTTTGCAAAGGAACATCTAAAGAATGCTTAATTACCTTCAAGGAACTATGGGGAAAATGCTACTTGTAAAGAGTATTTCACGAATTAGGAATTAGAAATGTTTGGTACGTTCACTTTGTAAAGATATTTTCAGTTCACATGCATAAAATGTATATTGTATAGCTGAACAGGATTTCCAGTGGTCTATCTTTATTTATCAAGCACATTTCATTGAGTAATTTCTTAATAGGAAGATGTGAATTGGAGCTTGTTAGTACATGCATTTAATGCAGGTTTAACTTCCTTGAATTAGCATGATCAACACTAGTACGATCGATATGGCATCTGCCCCTTAAACAATGATGAGTTCAGAAATGATGGTGGAGACGATCTCCTCCATTAAGCATGACCAATAAAACTTGGCACTTTCATCTTGCGATTGCAGAGCAGCACGATATTTAACCTCAAAATCCATCCATGCAAACCAGCCTATGTGACCAGCTCGCGCTGTTGATAAGAAAGGCCCATAAAACGTGGGGGTCACATTGATGCATTCGGGTCCAAATCTACTCGCTCAGTCAGGGATCTTCAGTAACTACAATCCAGGGTGATGCACGAAATCCTCAAAACACAACAAAACCATTGAATTCCGCGTGATGCTGATGGGATTGGGAAACAATGGCCACAAAATCGTCTTTAGAATTGATAGTTCATAAATCCAGACGTTCAAACGTCATCGTAAGTTGGAATTACAGCTCCATCAGAAACACTTATGGAGGCTATTTCAAATCAATATTGCACTTTTACGTGCGAGTAAAACTTGCAGTGGTACAAATGTTTCAATCATTGTATACTCTGGACTGGTTCTAGTTTTTGGCGCCTCCCCAATGCAATTTTCACAGGCGCCTCTACTTACTGTAGAATTTAAAGGACGCATTCCATGGCACACACTGATCGAAATTTAGCATTTCGATTTAGCTGTTCAAAACTCCCCATGAAGTAAATCTTATGCAGATTTGAAGCAAGGTTTTGCGTTTAACAATTGGAAATGACACGTGCCAGCAGGCTACTTTATATGGTTTTGAGGATTGTTTGTACAGTGCATATTTAATAAAAAATGCAACATTAAAAATTGAAATTATTCACTTTAACTTTTGTTTATTTCGGCAGAGTCAGACTTTCTTAAATGAACTTTTATACATTTTCTTAACGTCACGAACGTTTTGGGAAAAAAACTTTAGATCGTGAGTATGGACATATCAGTGGGCTTACTTCAAAAGTCTGTAACGCGTTGTTGGTTTCTCATTCATTTTACAGTGTATAGGCTAGGATGAACCCCTTAATTAACCACAGGGCACAATACCATGCTGAATCGGTTCTGATTGCACCACTATCGCAATGCCCTTTTCTGTCTGCTAGTTCTGATCATTTGAATTTTCTAAAAATTCAGACAGCTGGAAGGAATCAAATGAAATAATTAGGAACGAAGCTATTTTTATGCTGTTTCGACAGTACCTTTTGCAAAATCAACGCAACATGCAAAAAGATGGTAATTCGAAAGTCAAATTAGTGTAAAATCAGTTCCGAATGTTTGAATAATTACATTACGAATGCATTTGTATAAAGCTCATTTCGTACGAGGATTGTTCAATTCATGTTCCAATTGGATGACACTAATTGGATGATATACCATGAATTCGCATGAAGGGTTCAACATAAAGAGGACCATCATGAGTTGGACATGAATGATCGACCGCCACAGTGCCTTTTGCCCTTACAGCAGTCTGGGCATTTCATTCAGATAATGCCGATCTGTAGAACTTCGTAAAATTTAAAATGCTGCTCGAATACCAGGTGTAGTGTATAGGAGACGTACATCGTATAAGTAGTAGCGATGCTAATGGAAAACGATTTCGAGAATCGTGAGTGGTTTCGTAAGTTTGAAATTTAAATTTCAACTGTTGGGCCCCCTTAACAGCGAATCCACTATGCTCTCTTCCATTTCAAAGTTACCAACGAAAGCCTTAGGAATGCTGACCAAGTGATCATTGAAAATTAAGGTTTTTTAAAAACATCGGTTAACATCGGTTATTTTAAACGGCATGCTAAGGAGCCTGAGGTGCGTTGAGGGAGCTAAGATATCAATTTCATTATTTGATAATTTAAGTAAAGATAAACAAGACATTCGATACACAAAGGATATATGCAAACGATTGTGCTGGATGCTAGATTTCACTGGCGTTTTTCTAACAACCGGCAGCAGAGACAAAGGACTCTCCTCTTTGTAATCTACTCTTTCTGTGCAAATCTCTTCATTTAGAAGTGCTTGTGATGCGAAAGCAGTGTAGATGAGTAAGAGACAATGCTGTATTTGTACAGTGTAATAGACCCTTCATCAAAACAGATTTCTATAGATAATAGAGCTCATTACAGTACGTACTGTACTCTTCAGAATTTGCCAAATACATTGCAAAACTTCATGTTATTCATCGTTCAAGTGTCATTTTGTTCCTCTTGACTACGAATAGTGTTTAAAACATCATTTTCTTCCGATCTTAAAATGCGTTTGATTTGGTAGAAACCTCACGATTTTGACGTCAATGCAGATAGATTCTAGGCTCTAGCCGAATTTAGCCAAATTCTGTCTGACTAATTTTTATGATTCGCAAATGCTCCGTTAATTACACAAAAATAAATAAACCAAAAAAAACCCCGTTATGCGAGCTCTGAAATTGCGTTAATCCATTCAATGAAACCTCCGAATTTGGGCATTAGAGGTTTCATATCATTTTTAAAAATTTAATTTATAAATAATTGGGACATTTTCAAATTAGTAAACATAACGTGAACCCTAGTCGCCTACCAATTCTACACAGGAAAAATATAGCAATTATAATTAGTATTTGCTGCAAAAATGTGTAATGAATACAGATAACCGCGGGGGTACTTTTTAGTAGCTACTGGGAAGTTAAACAATTTATCTTCATTTCCGAAAAACGATAGTGGTGGCAGAAGACAATTCTCTGGTTGAACCACTGTCTGCATCCATGGACAAATAATTGTACCTTTGTATAATGTGAAATGTTAGCTAGCTGCAATAGCCACTGCTGGCCTATTTGGCTGACTTCAGTTTGAATAGCCATCATCCATTATTACTATGAAGGTTGTTGCAAATTAATGACAGGCCTAAACCATGAAACTGTTGTCCTTTATACTTTTGGCTTTCGTGTGACAGACAGGCTGGCATTTAAGTCGCGTGTCCGTGCCAATGGCTTACTATAGAAAAATGTCACGAACATTCCATTAGTTTACATTATCCACTCATGATCTCTAATATGTGCGTACACCGCAATAAAAAATGCATGCAAATCCCGTTTTTTATCCATCTCATGCTGTTCTCTCCCTATTGGCCAAAAACGTTGAGCGGCTTAGTGTAATAGACATTCCAAGGCAGCCACGTTGGCTCCGCAAATGCCGCATGCAGTACGTCAGTATTTCGCAGTGCGTGCTGATTGTACCAAATAGGAGAACGTGTGCACGTATAACAATACAGCACTGCGCACCTAACTCATGTTGCTGATAGAAGAACGAATCCTCGAAAGAAATTTCAAGGATGTGAATTATTGTGTTACCTTATACAGTGTCTTCAACATTGATTTTTTTATTCAGTTACGTTATATTGCTTCCTTTTTTCTTCCCTGCACATCCATTATATGGGAAAGGATCATAACTGTTTTTTACTGTTAGAGCAGTTTTTCAAATGTTCAACAGTGCGAGTTAATTGGCCCGCAACGGTCGTTTCACGCGGAATTTTGTTTTGTAGTATTCTACAAAACATATGCCCATGTCAGTGTTATGACAAGTAATTGACGTGATGTAATGAGGTACTCACGTAGCCTTGCAAAATATTCAAGATACATATTGGATATATATTTATTTATAATGTATGTGTGGAGCATAGACCAGTATAATTGATCGTATGAGTCAGCGTAAGATTGCTAGAACTACAACTTTGTTTTCGTGGTAAATATTGACAGAGTCAATTGGTCATGACGTTTGGTTTAAAAATATGCTAAATATGCAAAATATACTTTCATTAAATTGTTATTTTAGGCTGCAAAGAAGCGAGCGGAATGTGCGTAGGCTACCGATTAATTGTAAACGATATGACAGTATAATTGGATGCAATAGCACCGGGTTTATTGCGCATGGTGAAGGAGGCTTTAATTAAAATTTTCAATCTGGGAAGAAACATTTTGACGTTTTGCATGGCTTTAAGAGCGCAGCGATAGAGTACTGAATGTAAACAATCCATGACACCGTTGCAATATTATGCAGAAAAACACGCAATTATAGTTTTCCGATAACCTAATTTTGTTGCCGTCTCGACGTGAAATTAAAGCCATTAATATTGGGTTTATGCACTTAATACAATACAGTGAATGGTCGTTGTGTATTGTTGTATTTGTGTGTGTCCTTTTTTATAGTGAATGTTAACATGGAAAAATGAATGGATAAATTTACTCCAATTCCTCCATGTATAATAAAAAAAATGTGTTTAGGAAATAAGATTATTTAATTAGTGAGGTTTTTTTCAAACCCTTAATCTTAATATAATGGTACGACTCAAAACATTTTAACATGTAATGCTTTTGATGCAATCATTCCGTTTGGCTTGGACGCAATGTGTGTCCTATTAGCAAGTACCATAATACCAGATCTACACCATAGACTGCGAATTATGTAATTTCGCCGTTAATTAGTGACAAGGGAAAAATCACTGAATCTATGTAGTCATGCAGTAGTCTTGATTGCAGCCTTTATAAATGCATATGCATCTAGTAAATTGCATACACCTTGGCTGCAGAATTCTAATGCAGCCCTGACAATATGTGATTTCTCCATCTCTTTTAAGGTTTCATGTAGATGTGTTTCACGTTTGTTTTTATTAAAGTTGTATTTGCCCAGCGGTGCCAATGCAATTTCACCCTGTATCGATTTAATTCTCATGAAATAGTAATTTCGGACATTTTGACGAATTACAACGTGAGATGCGCTGCCGGGTATGTAATCGTCTTTCCACTAACAATGATAATTCATTTAAAATAGATCTAGCTAGACTGGAACAAATATAGTATGCAGCGTAGAAAAAAATAATTTGAATGATGATGTGCAAATATAAATTCCTTTATTTACTGACGAAAGTTTTAAGTAATGCTTCGTTTGACTCAGGGGCGAATAGAATTAAGATGTTGTCATTTTCACTTTTATTTCAACTAAGATGCCGTTATTCTCAAGGGATGTTGTCAGTTTAATATTCAGTGAAAAGTCTTTTAAGAGTTGAAGTTCAAACATGCCACCATGTTCTTTATTTACTCTCTGATATTAGATGGCCTTTAGGCTAATTCCAATGTAGCTGTGATCTTTAGTTAATTTTGAGATTCAGGAAGGGTTTTCATTGCTCCTTAAAAGAGGCAATTATCACATACTCTAGCGTACTTTAGAAAACAAACACGCTAACATTCTGGTGACAAGTACTCTACTTCAGAAAAGATCGTCTATCAAACTTTTTTTTTAATGACGTTTTCATGAATTTGGGATCCTCATGTGATATAACACATCACCAAATTACGAAAGGAATAGTCATCTGTGTCTAAATGAAGATTGCATTAATATTACAGTCACTTGACTTTGCAAGGTTGTCTCAGATTCACATCGTTAACAGCCGTCAAGCTTTGTGTGTTGTATTCAGCGAAATTTAATGAACGATAGAAATGACTGTCACTTATTCTATATTTGAAGAGAATTCATCAACCGTAAATTTCCGTTTTATGTACCTGAAAGTCTAAAAAAACATGCGTTATAACATCAAAACACTTTTCCTGCGATGCTCAGTTTCTTGCAACACCGCATTCAATTTTCAAATATTCCTTTAGATATAATCTACCATACTGGCATAAAAGAAAAAAATTGTAAAGGCTTTTATGCTCTGAAAGTATTGATCATCTATAATATAGTTGAAATGTTTTGTTATTTATGGCCTTCGGGAAATCCAGACGATGCGGTTCGTTGGTATTGAACATGCATTGAACAAATGTTTGTTCAATATACAATAGCATAAATAGAATTTTGTATGATGATTCCATAAATATCCTCTAACTACTACGTTGTAATGAAAATGTGATCTAACTTGCATGCTGTATCCATTTTATCAAATCATTATATTCGATTTTCTACTAAAGACACCCTCATTACTGCTCACTTTTCTTAAGCAAACTTAATACACCCCATTATAAAGAACATATTAACTTTAAAATAATTAATTGTATTATTTATATATATATATGACCATATCTGTGATTTTCTGTGAACGTTTCGAGAACATGAGTGATCTGTACAATTCATTTTGTATACCTTATAATTATTGCTGAGCCCATGTCTTGTT
Organism: Rossiulus vilnensis; assembly: GCA_034700785.1. Taxonomy (NCBI): domain Eukaryota; kingdom Metazoa; phylum Arthropoda; class Diplopoda; order Julida; family Julidae; genus Rossiulus; species Rossiulus vilnensis. The sequence goes on along the minus strand of JAQIXS010001687.1, from coordinate 19,398 downwards.
GAATGTTCAGCATTTTTCCAAATGTTTGATTTGAAATTTATATATTATACTTCAGTAATACACATCTACACAACTTCGTATGTTTAATAAAAGTTTGCAGCCGTGAGCGATATATGGTCATATGTAAGAATGGATACACATACATCTACAGTGTTTATGGATTTGAAATACTTATTTAAATAGTGCATGGGCATATACAGTATGGATGTGGACATACTGTGTATTTCCATTTGTGGCTAACGGAATAAGTTGTATATCACCGTATATGACCCATGTTTATTTTTTCCACCCGATTCTGCGAGGCCATAATGCGGTTAAAGACCATCATCATCAGCACGAAGACTACGTGAATAGTCCAGAATTATATCTACGGAGACCACTACTTTCCTTACAATCCGCTTAAATGTAGACCTCGGCTTATTTTCCTTGATTCGGGCTCAAAGTCGAACATTTGCCTAATAATCTGGGGTAAGTTGATCCCTAGTTAGTATATTCTCGAAGCTGAAAAAGCTCACGTGTCACGCAAGATCGAGCATCTCTGGACGCCCAATTTGACTACAGCACAACTTGCTTACGGTTAACAGATGCAATAGTGAAAAAGTAGGACAATCTAATCTAAGTCGTTAACTTCAACATTAAATACAAAACTAAAACGCATGTTTTAACTAGTTCTGAAAAGCAATCTATTTTTAAGCAAGATTTAAAAAAATGCTCTACTATTCATGCAGCCTACATGTATGATCATCGAAGAACTTAATCAATACCTTTTCTGATTTGAGAAATGAATCGTCAATGATTACACCTCTTTTGTGCAAGAACCCTATGGAATCAAATTCTCATATTTTTAATTTTCGTATCGTTAAAGAACCATTCACTGGTCGTCAGTCAGTGTGGGAACAAAAACAGATACATTTTCAACGAAAAAGTAGGCCATCTCCTTCTTTTGCACACCACACCACATGGTAACCCAACACTTACTTGACTTTTCCATCGGCTTGTACACCATCACCAGCTGCGTGATGCAGAACGGAGACCAGCACAGGAAGAAGCAGATGATGACGATGAAGGTCAGCTTGACGGTCTTAAGCTTCGAGTGGCTGATCTGCTTGCGCCCGTTGCGGCGCAGGTGGACTGCCCTCACCTTCAAGACAGGCTTGTTGACAGTGTCTATCTGAGGGGCCTTGATATCCCTCGGAAAAGGCGCTGGGGGGCGCTCGGGTCTATCGGGGTTGTAAGTCCAGATCTTGTAGCAGATGACGCCATAGCAGAAGGACAGAATCATCAAGGGCAGGACGAAGGCGGAGAGCACGAACCACGTGACGTAGGCCTTGGCGCCCCAGGGCATGTGGAACTCGGCCCAGCAATCACGCTCGCCAGGGGCGCTCTTTATGTCCGTCATGCGGAAGATGACCGGCTGGGGTAGGGCGAAGACCAGCGACAGAAGCCAGGCCACCAGCACCATTATCTTGGCCAGCTTCAGGGAGTTCCAGTGCAGGTTGGACGTCCAGCACACTGCCCTGTAGCGGTCGATGGCCATCATGACCAGCGTGTAGGTGGACAGGTAGAGCACCATGACCTGCATGTACTTGACCCCCCGGCACAGCACGTCCCCCCCTCGGAACCGGAAGGTGATCTCCCACACCAGCTGCGGAAGGATGCTGAATAGAGCCACCATCAGGTCGGCGATGCTCAGGTGCATCATGAAGAAGTACATGCGCGAAGGAGGCCTGAAGCGCATCTGGCGCCACAGGGCCACCAGCACGAAGAAGTTGCCCACGACGGCAAGGAAGAGGATGACCCCCAGGGTTGCGATCTCAACGCTGGCCAAGCCCTCGTCCCTCTTCAAGCCTGGACCCACGGTGGCTGAGGTGACGTTGAAAACGCTCTCGTTGGCCTCCATTGGAGGGGTAGAAGTGACTTGGAGAAACAGGAAGTGTTTAAGTTCCTACTGTCATCCTTTGCCACTGAGGCAAGGGACTGGCGGACTGGAATTCATCGCATCGTGCTGGGCGACCTGAAGAGAAAAGAGGGATGGGCATGGGTATCAAAACAAGATGCATTTTTGCAAGAAGAATTGACGTTAAGTGAGCTGCAGTGGAATGTCCATTATCCAAGGTAGTTGGAACTATCCCAGATAACCGAATTCCTCGGATAATTGAAATTCTAGTTAAAAATAAGTACAACTATATTTTGTACATCAATAACTTCTTAATCGATTCACTGTAAATACGATTTATGCAAAAAACCGAAAATAATTTTGAATCATTTTTAACCAGATTTATAGTCTCAAATCAGTCCAGTACACCTTCATGCTCTTCCCACTTTTTAAGACGCTTTTTCAAAATTTATCTGCTATAACCATCGGTTATTCCGAGCGCTTATCCGAATATCGGATAATCAGTCCTCGGATAATCGACCTTCCACTGTATTAGTAAAAGACCCCGGATGGAAAAAGAAAACGGGGTTATATATGGATATACATGTATGACTTTTTCTATATATGGTCATGCCCATGCCTGGAAATACAAAGTGATTCATGAATATTGGCTGGGTTACCATGGTTGGAGCAATTCTTACATATGACGAAAATAGTCAAACTAGTTACATATATGATCATACACGTATCTTAATGTCCATAGCTGGAAATTACAGGGTGATTCATAAATATTATCGGGGATTCCATGGTCTATAGATCTAAAACCGAGAGCAACCTTATAAAGCTGCTTAGTGTAACTCAAGTTTTATTTGGCAACACCTAATTTCCTCAGTAATTTCTGGGAGCTAATATGACGTCAGTACTCAAAATGGTGGCTGTTCAATTTAAAGTTTTGTTCTGTTCTGAGAAAGGAGCGAGTAGAAAGAATACTTTGTGGGACGAAGTTGATCAAATTAATCAAGTGTTTACTCGAGCTTAGAAGCCCACGCGCAAAAATCAACTATAGTCTGTCCAACAAAAGGGTATTTACTGAAAATTCAAAAAGATCAATAGAGCGAAAGAGCTTGTTTTCCGGTAAATACATTTGTTGTTGCTCTTTTATGACTTCACATGCATCGTGGGTGTGACTTTCTGTATACTCGGCGGCATAATATAGTAGCTGAATATGTCTGATTGGTTTAGGCTCAGCATAGTCGAATCAACAAAAGCTACATTAGCTCCCAAAAATCACTGCAGCAAATATGGTGCTGCCAAATAAAACTTTGAGTTACACGTTCTTACGGCTTAAGCAGTTTCATGTGGTTGCTGTCAGTTTTATATCTATAGACCATGGAAACCGCGAACAATAATAATGAATTGCCCTGTATAATAAAGTAACTTACATGTATATTAGAGTTGAAAATTCATTTATATAACATGTTAATATGCATGACCATATGTGTAACAGTTCTGGCATGTTTGGTCATATGTAAGAATATAAAAACATGTACTTAAGGGAAGTGAGCAGTAATGATCGTCTTTTGTAGCAGATCAGACTGCTTAAAAGGAATGCCAAAGCTGTTCACTGGAAATTTCAAGCCTGAAGGGACATCTAGAGGATATTATTTGCGGAAGATTTTCTGAAAATAATACCTGCTCTCAGCGGAAAATTTTTGTTTATAATCCCCTTGAAATAAAAGGTTACAAAAACGCAATCTATTCGCTCGTCCAGTTAATGAGCCGTGCTTCTGGGAAAACAAATCCATCAAATCACGTGGAGTCAGTGGCGGAAATTCGCAGAATATTAGCCAAAATATTTCTGTGGTATAGCTGCATTAGGTCTATATACAGTAGAAAGGTGTAAGGCATTGCGGACAACGATGGCACCCTCTTGTGTCATATTTGTTGCCCTTCAGTCATTGTTAGGGCTCGCCTGCATTTCTTTTCTGAATCCGTTCTTATGTGGGGATAGCTGGTAAGCCAAGAATAACTTGGCCTTTACTCATGTTGACTGAGTTGAAATAGAAAGTGAAAAACTGGGATACCACATGTATTGATTGGAATTGGAATAACCGAGCTTTTCATCATGATAACTGTAAAAAAGGTCCAATTAGTATTGTAATTTAGATTGAAAATACTCCGATTCGTTTGTCAGTCCATCACATGCACATAGACATTAGAGCAGACGAGTTATTCGGCTTGGTATATGCCGAAAATGCTTCTTGAAATATAAAATCTGAAATATGATGTGGGGTATCGAATGATTAGGATGCATGGAACAGAGATATTCGCAATATCAAAAGGTTGTCAGGCTTTTAAAATGTAATAAGGGGCGAAGTGGCGAAATAATCACCAGTATGTTAACCATATTCATAAAGCGATGTTCCAATTTTCTGTTCTCTAGATCCTCGCAATGAGCTATATTGATATGAATGGCGGTTCATAAACCCTGACTTTTTGTATAAGTTAGCTTTGTTGGAACTGTTCTATTGTTGCTTTTCGGCATAAGCCAATAGACCGCCGTAAAATTTCCATCTACGTTGATCGAGATAGAAAGCGAGATTCCCGCTTTGTATTGGAAGGCAAAACCAGATTAAAGGATAACAAAAGAAAACCACTTTTTCGACATATTTTGTGAATCACTTCGGCTTTTGTACTGTTTCTTTCTGCTTGCGTTTTTAACCTAAACCCATATCTGCATCCAATTAGGCGTAGGCCTACTGTGTATGCCTTTCCATTGGCATCTGAATAAAATATTTAGCACGGAGGTGTCCAACCTAATGTTTATGCTCAGAACCTTCTGAGGACCATCATCACTATATTTGACTCAGGTTTGTCACCCATGGGTTAGCAAATGGCTTCACCTATAGTCTGTGTGTTTAGCCGTTTTAAAAAATAAAACATGTTAGAAGACGGAAACATTTGTAATTTAGTTGCGTTTTATATGACAAGAAACACTTGATTTTATCGAATTGTTTTCTACTTTATCTTCTATGTTTTAGATTACCGCTATAGTGCCGCATTCCTTTTAGCATTCATTTAACGGATTATTTGTTCCCATTGAAATTTAGTTTGCCTTAAGTAGGGTCTTGATGTTTTGCGCTTCACTGCAAATGAAAATCATGAAGTAGACTAACAAGCATATTCATACTTGAGCTTTTTCATTTGCGATTTCCAAATGGATGCATCATTCAACATTTTGAATGCATCAATGTGTCGTTTTTCGTGGACATATTAATTTAAGATATTTTGACTTGCAATGTACAGTATAAGCGAGAGATTCATGCAAAGTTACCTTAATGCGTTTTAAGGCACATCAGTGAACTCAATTTGAAGTTCGCTTCTTAAATCAACACTTGTTTGTTATGTTTACTTTAGATGAAATGACAAAGTGTTTTTGCATCGCAACGTCTCATGCAATGATTTGTAGAGAATTTAAACGACGAGCCATGGACATATAAGGTTATTAGCTCCATTTAAATAGATAAGTACTATATACGGTTAATATATATGTTACATTTATGATCTTACCAGAAATTCGCTACAAATGGACCAGTATAGCCATATATGTTCATATATCGTGACCATACGTATCCATTTACATTTATTTCATTTATCGTTCAATGTTCACTTTTCCACTCTCTAAGCAATTGTTCCTGACAAATTTTATTATGTTCGAATCTACTTATTCCACTTAATTCTGATTGAATTGTTTACGATTCCTCATCAGAAAAAGCCACTGGTAACATGGGATGACCCGAAATATTGGCTTCCCTAATGAAGGGGCGAGGTAAAAACGACCTATTACTTTGGCGACGTGTGTGCCACTTGGATAATCTTATAAAATTCTAAATATGTGGCCATGTATTCAACCATGTATCCTTGCTAAGGAATCCTTAACTTGTACGTACTTTACCCTACTTTATGGCTTAATAAAAAATTACTATGTACTGTATAATGATGTGAATTTATGGCCATATATGGTTAGGTATGGCATATATTACATCATGTATGGCCATTTTCAACTTTTTAACCCGGGACGCCTGTCATTAACTCCGAGAAAACAGCAAGAATCAATTTAAGGAATCCTTGCTAAGGAATCCTTAACTTGTACGTACTTTACCCTACTTTATTATTAATGATGCAATGGTCGGCTGAAATTAATTAATTGATCAAGGCGACTTCGTAATCATTAAGCGTATCGTAATTGTGTGCATGTCTTCCAGCACATTCAATTAGCTGTACAACTATTTGGAAACGATATAATTGTTTGCCAAGTTAACGACAACGGCTTTGCGCGTTGTTTACATCCGCTTATTCGGAATCATCTAATAATCCATCATAAGAACCGCCAATTCTTTGTCTTCATCGCGGTTTTTTCTAATCGGGTTTTATAGCCCAGTTCTTTATAACGTATAAAACAATGCCCATGGCTACGTTACCAACTATAAAGTTTTAACGACATTAGACGACTACAGATCGCATTTCGCTGCTGTTTTTATTGTTATTATATCAAGGAAGAAACCTAAGGTCAAAAACAACTCTAAAATACCATTCTGAAAAGTTCTATTTCCATGTTGTTTCAACTGTAAAATCTCTCCATCACCTCAGTCAAAACTTGTTGCATCTGTAAAATGTGGGATTCTCCACCACCGTCGATAAACTATGGAATGAGCATCAGAAACATTTCTGGGTTGGCCAATTAACAGTTCAGTGAATTTTAAGAAATTAACCTCTAAATGTGGAAAATATAATTATTTATCATATTAATATCTTAGAATACATTAGGTGTTAATTAAATCGATTAGTTGAAAAATGCCCATCAAGAAATATCTGCTATTTAACTGGTGTCTTATTGTGCATTAAACAGTACAATTTGATGGTAACATTTATTGCAAGTTTATCTAACCTTGTAAGATTAATATGTTCAATAATTGAGCATGCTTGATGTACGATTCGCATAAAGTCTTACCGTAACCATGGAATTGATGCATTTAATCGATTTTCATCTTGTAATCGAATGTAAAAATGCCACGGAAATCCGCTTATCTTTAATCTCTCAATTAGTGCGCATTTTTCGATTGGAGAAATATTAAATTAAGAGTTAATCATTGGGATGCACCTCTGTCACCAAATTTGAATTTGCATCGGTCAAACCAAGCTTTTATTTTGGATCACATTACAATTATACACAGGTCTTTTCTTTTCGCCTGTTCAAATTACAGGCCAGTTTAGTTACTTCAGATCATATTTCAATAATCTACTAATATTGTGTTTTGAAACACAGCGTTGCCCTTATTAATTGGAACTCCAATAAAAGTTTCGCCGTTCCAATTAAAACCTCCGACAAATAGCGAAACTTAAGAGATGCACAGTTCAGTGGAAGCACGATTATCCGAGGTAGCCGGGACCACGACTATCTCGGATAATCAGAATTATGGTTAAAATAATAATAAACGTATTTTGTACAGTGATAACTTTTAAATACATGTCCGAAATATGCGCTAATCGAAAATAGCTTGCCAGATCTGATTAATCAGATTTTATAACCTTCTCCTTTCCCTTCTTGTTATGATGCTTATATCAATGTTTATCTGCTTTGGACATCAGTTAATCCGAGTGCTCATCCTAGATTGTGTTCTCGGTTAATCCGAATATCGGACAACCGAACCTCGGATACTAGAGCTTCCAATGTATATCTTTACAGCTTAACAATTTTTATTAACAAAAGACAAAAAATATTTTGAAAGTGTCTAATACCTTGTCATCCCGGTGCTATTCTTGCTGCATATTACCTCCATACGTTCACACAATACTGATGTGTCTCCGTAATAGCCGAAAATATTGGATTTTCTTTCCAGGTAAACTTCATAAAATGAGTGAAGTGAGTGATATTGTCATGACATAGTTAAGTTGAACATGTAATTAGAAATAAATCGAACAATCAAGCCTGCATGCACATCTTACAATATCAATTTCGTTATGTCCACAGGCTATATGCACAAAAAGGAAGATCTCATTTTAAACTTTGGTCAATATTGTGGGATTATTACTTCCTGAAATAATATACTGCGAGGCCACTATAGGACTGATCCTAAATACTGCCGTCAACTGCTTCAGAATGCTTATTTACATTGGTTTGCCATTACATATACTAACTTTTATTTGCTCAAGTAAATGTAATTTTTAAAGATTAAAATACCATTGCCGAAAGGCATATTGCATTACTGTAATGCGATAGAGTAACGTTAACGAGAACGTATTGTGAACGTTTGCTTTTCTTGTTTTTGTTTATTTTGCAAAGAATAGGTAAACATTTCAAATTTATTCAAACTATTACATGTAAGCTTTCTTGTTTTGCAGCAAATAAATAAAATAAATATGCACGTCACTAGTATGCTATTGTACACGTTGTGTATACAAATATACAATTTATGGTAAGGTTTTCAATCCTTACTGAACAACATATATATGTACATAAGAAGTGAAATATAAATGTCAATAACATTTTTGGACGAGACCCAAAGAAGTAGTTTCTAAGAGGTCATATATGACCTCGGGCTAAATAAGACCCAAGTGCTCTCTCCTTTAAATTCAGCGAAGTTGACATTTGTGTAACGAAAACATAAGCAAATTTAGCTTGCGTTTTGGTGGCTGCAATACCTCCAATTTCTGTAAATGTTCGCAAATTTTGCCACCAGCGCCAACAACAGCGGGTAAAACAAACGGATTTCGTGATGCGATGATAGAATTCACAATAAATGGATTTTGTCTATTATGCAAAGCATTCAACATTTATTCAGAGTACTATTAAATGCAATGTATACTGTTGATGGTGCTAAACTACTTTACATTTTGAATGCCTTGAGATTTTATTTTGAGTTTATAATTATAAGGCTGATTATGCAGCTTTAACAACAAAAACAGTTGTGCAGTTAAAACGTTATTGCATACTTCTTTCTCGAGGCAAAAAACTGTTTTCTAAACATTGTTAAAATAAATGAAAACTTCTGAAATTCCTGTTAACATTACCATATTTACCACTACAAGTTTGAGAAACAACGATTTGAAAGAGGCTTCAGGTAACCGGTATGTAGTGGAGAATCGTGTGGATTTATTTTTGAGAAATCAACTGAGAAATGAAACCTGAAAAGGTTTACGTGGAGAATAAAAACATTATATTCTTTTTATTTTCTGCCAAGGATAATCTTGAAAACCTTCTGAAACGCTAGAATATCTTAAGTCTCACAAATCCTTTCCGCTAGAAATGAGGATTTTCCCAAGCTTAGTTTTACGAGAAACGTTACACCCGTATGTGGTGTTCACAATAATAAACGTCGTCTCACGTAAGCTTAGCAGAGATGTATTTAGTGAAGATTTCAAAAACGTAGTGAACGTGTTGATAGGCTAGAAATTGATAAGTTTCGAAATAGTTTCTGAATGCAACGTAAGAAAACGGGTATTTAGCAGATAATCAAAAACTTGTTTACAATTTATGCTGCATTATGGGTATTTTCTCAATGGTATTTCTATATGGTTTCATTTCAGGTCAACGTGGAGCACTTTAAATTGGTTTCGAAACAATTGATGGATTTTCTCCAACTTTCTTTAAAAGCTATTGCTTGTAAATATCAGTGAATTATTTGTACAAAAATACTAGTCGGCAACGGATAAAAAAACAAGTTCTTATCATCGAATGTTTAAAAGGCACTAATCTTCAGACTATATAACCATTAAGGAATTTACTGAAAATCTTAGGGTAAACATTTGTGCAGTTTTTGATTATCTCATGTTTTGTACCGAATTACGGCAGACGTGTTGAAGATTGGCATTATCATATGGAGATAATTATTGATATATTTCAATACATTTTTAAGGATTTCATCTTCTAAAAACGAATCACTTAAATCATCAGGAATTATTCTTAGAGCAGAGTATAAATTGTCAATAAGCAATATGGCAAAAAGTTAAACAATTTTAGCTGCATTTACTGTATACAGTGTAGATTTTTACCGATTCCACCAGCCGTATATCTGCCAATAATTTAAACGTTTTTACATTTACTATTACAATTTAGACTTAAAAATACCACAATTAATTTGGAAAGTGTTTAGCAGATCTTTTTGCCCAATTTTTTCCTTAAGTGAAAATCCTTTCTGCTGACTTGCCATGAATTGAAATCCAAAATAAATTCACTGAACTGCACTATTACATTTCTGAAGACGAAAAAAACTGGAAGGGAAGTTTTATTTATCAATTTCTTTTAATGGTATTGCCTGCGTTAACAAGGACAGTCTTTCCTGTGTGAAAAGTTGGGGTGCAAAAAATCAATAGTTAGCTCTCAAACTTCCTCTTCTTTATCGATTTAAAAATCCTTGATAAAGTTGATATGAATCATTAAAACGGAGTTTCTCAGTTAATTAGTGAAAAGATTAATCGAGGAGACTAGGATTTTTGTTTCAAACGCGAGTGCGTGGCAGATAAAAGGCGATGGGAGATATTAAGTAATCAAAATATTCAACGCTCAGTAAGCCAACTTTTATGTCCATATAAACTGCATCTTAGAACGTGTTAGAAGACGTTATAGCGCCGGAGACTGGAACCGCATTTGCTTAAATAATTTATTCCAATTTTTAGGTTTATGGGCATCTGGAAATAACGCATATGGGCTAAATTTAGTAACATATTTATGATCAACATTGATTTGTTTCCCTTTGTCATTTATGTGTTATATGGCCAATGGAGAAGCTGTTGTGGCTTTTAAAGGTTATGATAGGCTAAAGCCCGCTTCACGCATCATGATGTACTGCATATTCCTACGAGATGTGAACGCAGGACAGCAGAGCATTACGTCACACTTGGATGTGTCAAATAAATCGATCTGCCATTATGACCTTGATATATCTCAGAGTGATGTCATGTGCTACTGCTTAAAAGTCCTTATGACGTATCTGACAGCGCAATAAGCTTCACAACTATATTTCTTATTATCTGTTAATAATCACGTCTTCATAACAGACGTCAGTTGTCGTCATGGTCACAAAAGCATCAGAAACAGATGCTGCATTTTCTATTATCAATGTTTTACACAAACCAAAGTGAAGTCCATTTGCGGTTAATTTCACGGGTGGAAACGTTAAATATGGGATTATACATTTATATGCCATAATTCACCATGCATGGGCCTTGTAAAATTCCATATATGGCTTTGGATAAAGCTATAATTTCTATTCGATATACCCTGCAAGCGGCATATTATTGCCATGTGGTAGGGGGGTCAATTAGTTTAACCCACATTTAAACACATTGAGATTGCAAATTTTGAATAGTCAGTAGAGCTTAAGGGTAATTAGGCAGGAAATACGGTCGTGGCCGATTACAGAGGTACTATCCCAGCATTCGACTGGAAATATTGTGAAAACCACAATAAGGATAGCCAATCAGGGATTTGAACCCTGGTCTCCCGAATGCAAGACGGACATGCTGCGACTAAGCCACTTTGCTAAGCCAATTTGTTATAATTTATTCTGTTGTGATGGTTTTAATTTGTACATCACTTCAAATTACCTTCATAAATATCCTCTACGATTTTGTAATGAAAATGACACGTAACTTGTATATTTATATAATTATACTATTATATTACATTTCCTACTAAAGACAACCTCATTGCTACTAACTAACCTTAAGCAGATGTAATACATCCCAATATAAACCAAATTTTAACTTTCTGGGCATAGATATTTATGCAAATATGTTGACATATATTATTGGACACAGATAAAATGTGGCCAGTTTCTGGTCTAATGATTCATTTAATTTTCTCAACCGGATTTCCAACACTACACTTTTACTATATTATATAATGAACATATATATATAATGCATAATATATTATATAATGAGTGGGGATAGCTTGCCCACTATCCTAGTTCTATGCAGCTTAAGGCTTCTGAGGCCTGGAGGACGGAGGCAATTTCATTTGAATTCTGCACCCCTGTTGCATCAGTTTGTTTGCTACAGTATGTTGTCTCACATGTTTTCAAAAACGAAGCTGTTTTCCAAATACGCTTGCGGCTTAGGTCATAGGCTTATGCAAACGTTTAGGGTCCTCCAAGTCCCCTAAGGTAATTAATAGCTCGTGTGCATTTGCGTGGATCAAACTCGTATCCAAGCGGCTGCCCTTTCTGTTTAGATCATAGAATTGCAAACACGTGTGCTAGAGGCTCGAAATCTGATCAATCCTAGGCACGTCTTCCATTTGTTAGCGTAGTCACTATTGGCTAAACCGAATGATGCACCTTCTCCCAAAAGAAAATATTTTGTATCCACTAAATGGGCGCTTCCCATGGAGCACCTTGTTGAATGCTATCTAATGTTCTCGTTTGTCGTGTGCCATTGTGGGCGGTTGCAAATATTGAAGCTCAATTTTTACTTGAATGGTCCGAAATTTGTATTTCTCCTAATGGTTTTTGCATGAGTGGGGATAGCTTGTCCACTATCCTAGTTCTATGCAGCTTAAGGATTCTGAGGCCTGAAGGACGGAGGCAATTTCATTTGAATTCTTCACTCGAGCGAATTCATTTGATTTCTGTCTCGTTTGAATGGCTCGGCGGGGACGTGTTTTAGAGTAACTCTTCTCAACGTCCCAATTTTCCTCATTTTCACTGAAATATTTATTGAGCCAAGTAGTCAAGCGAGACCTAGTTCTTGAGCTTAGAAAGTGCAGTTGGGTCTAATTATTTTCGACGACTTTATCTGCGATGATTGCTGGGATTTGTGTGCAGTTCGCCTGGTGGAATGAATAGCATCATCTAGCTTTGGCTCATCCGTAATATAAAAAAACTCCTTTCAAATGGCCAGTCAAGAAAAGCCTGAATTGCATTTCTCAAGCCATTACTCTGCTATTAAGTCGACAGTGATATTATCCCGAATCACAGACGACTCGACATTTAAAGAACGCTTTGCTTATTGTGTTCTGAAACGGTTCTTTCAGTTTCATGACAAAACCTAATTGCAAATTCCCCCTCCCTAATTCATTGTCAAAATTGCCAATTTTTTTGGAAAATGTGATTGACATATTTAATTCCCCATCTCCCTCTAAAAAACTGCCTAAAATAGCGTAATGTGGTTTAGCCTGTTTCGATGTTAAGTAGAAGTTATATTATAGCTGTTATGCTCTATTCTTTTAAGCTAAAACACCCATGGCACACAAAAATGAATAACGGCAAGAAAAATTAGAGAAAGTCATTAATAGTAAATAAAAATTAATAGGAAATCATTAACCAGTAAAAGCGTCACTTAAATTTCAAGCCCACACTGGAGTTTCATATAGTATAGATGGTAATAAAATGACATTCATTAATTTATAGTGCACTGCTAAATTGTTGTTTCTGGTGGATGAAGAGGCTATACTATATGGCTGTTTTTGTTTTACCTTTACTTCTCAGACAATCTGTTTGTTTAAAGGTGCCATTAGCTTGAAAGTTGATTCCCAAATGGTTTCATTTATGCAGTACTCATTTATTTTCCTTCCCAGTAAAATGTATTCTTCGTTGATGTTCGGATTCCACGTGCAAATATGAGAACTTAAGGCTTGTTCAAATTAAGTGTGAGATACTGTAGTTGGCAAAATGTTTAATGACTACTTGGAGTTTGGTAATAGTTTTTGCCAATAAGATTGCATCGTCAGCCTATAGAAGGCATGTTAAGTTTCGGTTCATAACTTTTATTCCTGGGGTGTTGGATAAAAAGTTTAGAAGATCACTCATGAATAAGATCAAAAGTAAAGGGCTTTGTGGATCTCCTTATAAGACTCCTTGGGTTATCTTGGTTGTCTAAAATGTGACAAAGAAAACGAAGGCTTTCAATTTTGTCCTTAAATAGTAGTGATTAATGAAGTCAAATGCACGAATGAGGTCGGCCAAGAATGTCGGCTGCATTTTTAGGATCTCTGGTATTTTTAATGATTGAGTTATAAATAAAAATGTTGTCTCTACTCCCCATAACCTGTCTGAAAGCTGTCTGTTCATCAGCCAATATTCTATTCTTAACAGCTCATTCTTTTACTCTTTCTGCCATGGTTGAAAAATAGTTTTGCCGGAACCAAAACTAGAAAAATTGGTCTGTATTTATTTGTCTAGCATTTCACCTTTCTTATAAATTGGTTGGATTCTGATGCATGTCTATTCGTTGAGGAAATTATGAGAGTATAATATGTGATGGCGCGTGTTAAGTGTGATAAGATTTTATCATTTCTGGTAGTATTAGATCTCTTCCATAGATTTTGGATGAGAATATAGTCTATTAATGGGATGTAGTTCAGGATGTGAGAGATTAGGTAATTGCTTTTATAGGCTTTAAATTTTTACCATGAGAGTTTAGGTAGATACTAATCAGGTGTTGGTTCCATATGTCGCTACCAATGTTATTGTTTACTGGATTTGAGTTATTTCCGCTCTTTTACTTGCCAATGCAACTCCAGAATTATTTCGGGTTCCTCGCTTTAGCGACGATTTTATGCCAGGATTTGATTTACATTAATTTGCCAGATACGCATTCAGATTTAAATGCTTTTCTAGCCTTAACCATTTTATCCAATGCAATCTCATTAGGCGTTATTGAGTCTTAAGATAGACATTTATTCCATTCATTTAATGTTCTTCTTTGCATTTCAGATAAGAAATTTACATCTAATATACTAGTGCATGTGCTGGTGCTATTTTATAAAGAAAGAATTAACAAAATAAGCTTGCGGAACATGGTGGAAAACACGACCTATTCGCCTATTAAAATCCAGATTACGATATTTATAAAGTTGAGGAAATCAGTAAAAGTTGACTTAAGCTCTGACAAAGTTTGACAATACTCAAAGCATGCTTGTGATGTCCCAATACTCATGCGGAAACGGATGTCCTAGGATGTGATGGCAATGCAAATCAAGCAGTTAAATTATTTATTTAAAAACTATTTGAGGAAAATAAGTAGGCCTATGCATAGATTCGTGTACCTCTATGCATCCAAATCGACCTAAATTGCATATGTTCAAGCCATGTTTACTCGTTTGCCGAGTTACTTTTCCTGTGAGACTGTATATAAATTTCTTGTTATTCTGAAATGTACTGTACGTTATAATGATTTAAACATTGAATTCGCTGAATACCCTACATTACTTAGGGTTGCTTTTTGACTTACTCAACGTATTGACTTTACCTTGTAAATCCAGGAACACATCTTAATTTGTATGCA
Source organism: Rossiulus vilnensis (assembly GCA_034700785.1). Classification (NCBI taxonomy): domain Eukaryota; kingdom Metazoa; phylum Arthropoda; class Diplopoda; order Julida; family Julidae; genus Rossiulus; species Rossiulus vilnensis. The sequence continues at coordinate 4,235 of JAQIXS010001687.1, read as the reverse complement.
TAGAGATAGTGCCAGCATCTTTAAAACATGAACGATTCAAATGATTCGAGTGATTTATATTCCATGTATAGACCGAGTTTCTAGCCTGTTTTACATTTTATTGTGTTAGTGTTTTAAAGATGCTTGCACGATCTCTCTGCATGAAAATTAAAATGTGTTCCAGGTCGGCTTTTCATATAAAAAGGAAATTTAATATCAAGATTTACAAGGTATAGTGTCGGGTATTAGCTTTGTATCGTGTAATATAGTTTGCAGTAACAAAAGTGACATTGTTATGGAGCTAAATCTTCAGTATATTAGATACGATCAACGATTTGACATTCAAGGTTTAATACATTTTTATCAAGCGCAAATAATTTGATTAAAGTAGTTCACTGTGCAAGTTCATCAAAGTAGTAAATTTCCGTGGGCTGACACACCAAACTTCAAAAGATTATGTTAAATTAAGGCTGTATGTACCATAATACCCAATGAAGCTTATGCACTAGAAACTCATGCGGAATTTCTGATTGATTCACTGCTGCTAGTTATATGTAGGTTACAGACTGTTTCTTGTTATGCAAAGGACATTTCGTCAGATATATCATTATAAAAAGTTTTTCAAATAATTCATGTAGTGATCAATATCCTTGCAATATTTCCATTTCTGTTACTACTCCATGTCAAGTTAAGAAATCCAAATTAAAATAATACATTAAATGCACACCTAAAGCAAAATACGAAATATATAACCGTATCCTATTATTCGGCTCATGTTTGATTTACAAGAAGCAGTGTTAAGTAAATAAAAAAGCAACCCTAAGTAATGTCGTATTTATTACACCTGTCGTGCTTGGTGAACTTTATTGCGTTTATGGGCCCAGGCGATTGCCTAAAGAGAATTGATTTACTCGAGAGTCCATGATGATCAGTTTAATTATTTCCTTGTTTGATACAGTACGTTATCATTTCCGTTACATGTTTCGTCATTCAATGAAATTACCGAATTATTGACGCCTTTAAAGACATACACGTTGCTTCAATTTGACACTAACCTAACTGTGCATGTTTGTAGGGTTTACTTAATTAGCTGCATGTAATCAAGTTTAATTGGATGGATATTAAATCATTAGCATATAAGCTACAGTGTAGTTGCAGAGAATAGCTAACTTTTATAGGCATTATTATACGGTTATTTTAATTAAATACGAGGAGATTAATTTTCTTGTCTGTCAACAAATTGGCAACCTCAACATTTTTCGGCACTTACAAGTAGGCTGTAAGTTATGTTAAAATTCATGATTTGCCAATATCATCATAGGCAAATAATTTGAAAAATGTGGACAATTTAGACGTACAGTACATGCATAGTATACTGCTTTTGGCTGGAGATAGTCCTCAAAAATATTTTGAGTTGGTATTTTTGCTAGGCTAAAATACTGGCATTCCTACTGTGTTTAACGTTATCTCCATGGGTGATGCGAATCGGAACAAATGTCTGCACTTACAGATTGGCGCTGGCATGCCTTCTTGGAATCACACTAGATTTATAGATGCAAATACCACCTGCCCAAACAACAATAGGGCGAACAATTTTAAAAAACGTCCAAGTATTATTTAAAAAGTAGGTAGTGTTTTTGCATTTCAAGTACTATATTTTCTTTCATTCTTTCAGATATAAATAGATTCAGTAATAGCAGTACGCGCCCAGAATTAGAATGGGTATTTTAAGAAAGATAATGTTCATCCCTCTTTGTTTTGGGCGGGTTGAATGGCATTTCACACATTGTGACATGTTTGTGGCCAAATTTCTGGTCAGAAAAAAATGCAGTAGGCAATGCGAGGGTGATAAAAGCCCACAAAATTTGTGGTATGAATCCAACCGTCACGCACGAATTACACAAAATTGTCCAAGAACGCCCCTTACCTTTATACCGCGCTGTCATCAGTTTTGCCACAGCTTGATAATTAACTCGATTACACGGCTACACGATTTTAAAACTATTCTACTTATCCGATCGTTGTTTCATCGTCCCAATCAACACAAGCACATTGTGGAGGCATTCTCTGCTTTATCTAGAACTTGCCACAGAAAGGTTGTCACGGGAGACCAACATACATTGTACTTTCCTAGGCCATGAGCAAATGGAAACGATCCATGCAGCTTCCCAGTGTGTGACGCAAATCCATAAAGTAGATGGTGCTCCATGAACATGCAACTGACTGCCATCTAGGAATGGTATTGGGCACACATCCCTTCACATCGGTAAATCGTAAAATGTTTGGTGAATCTGATACAGAACACAGTATTGATTTCGTCTAAGAACGTTGGTGGAATGTTCACTTTCAAAGCATCCTGTAATTATGTTCTTATTTGCGTTCCATTTCATTAATAAATAAATTTGCATTATTTTTCCACGAGAATGGGCTTCACCGAAATTGGACGTAATGCTTCATGGCAAAGTTTCATCGTAGATGTCGTTGCCTAAAACAACAATTTATGGCATTTCATGCAGTTTTCAGACTAGATACCCTATGTGGCTATTTAATCATTAAAAATAAGTGCATCCATTTTTCTTAATTTAACTCCAAGAACTATAGAAGTAAACGATGCTTGCGAAAATTTGACGTTAGCCTACTGTACTACTTGCATTGTCATAAAATCTCTTTATGAAATTTTTAATTGTGATTCCTAATACATTATAGCTCAGAATCCTTTGTCTATATACCCGTATCAGACTCAATTTAGGTGAAGGCGTTGTTGAGATAAACCTTATTTACCAGCATTGTTTAGAGCGCCATTGATCTCAGCTGTGCAAGTATTGAAATTCGTTTTTCTATGCAAAATTATTCATGAATATGTGCACTGCTTATTGCCGTTATGATGGAATTGGCGGCGACAATCGTTCGTGTGGAATTAACAATGACGATTCTGGATTTCTGAATGCATCTCTCCGTGGATAATCTTTGTATGCTCAGCAAAACATATTCTGACGTTGTATTGATGCATTAGTGGGAGTTTTCATCATCAAACCCGTCAAATAAATCTCCACTCCACTTACATTAATCGTCATTGACTATGATCATTGATCGTTCCAAACTTTCAATTTAGGAATGAAGAATTGTCAGGCGGAAACACTGAATGTGCTGTCAGTACCTGTCTCTTTGTACGTCTGATGATTATTTCTTTGATAAATACCTGTGCGGTTGTCAGTATAATATATTTCTGACCTATTATTAGCTTTGCTCAATACTGCGTAACCTGCCATCTGCATCTTATTATGCTCATTCAGAGCTTCGTAATGCCTTCATTGTGGATAATATCGATGTCTGCACTTCCAATCAGTAAAGCAAGACTATTTGCAATTGACAGTATTGTCAAAATGATGTTATCATACTTTGTTATTATACATTATGCAAGAGAACCTAGGGCTCTGCGCGTAACAAAAGTGTTGTGATCATTACCAAACGTTTGTCGGGTCATCCTGAAAACAACAGGAATTATAACATAAGTGAGATTACTAAATAATCTATTTTAAAACACATTTATTCATAGTTCATCGGCTGACATTTGGAACGACTATTTGGTGCATTAATGAGACCCTTATGTTTTTAAATAAAATATGGATGACAGGAAGACAGTTTGATACTGCATAGTAATGATACTTAATATAATAATGCTCATTATATTTATAATAGGTGACTTAAACCTATTCATTGGTTGGCATGGTTTTACCGTCAGCATAAATGAAAACTGATATTAGCAAACAATAAGTACAAGACTTAGTAAACCTTGGGTCACTTGCATTAAGAAAGGGATTATGTACAACAGCGGCTTAATGAAAGGTAGAGATGCTTTCTTGGAAAAGAGGCTTTAAAGAAATCTAATTTCAACAATGTTTCCCGGATGCAACGGAAGTAATTTTTCCTAATTTAGACACTAGTAAGCATTGACTGTGTAGAACAGAAGCTAGGCTCATAATTTGTTTTTCGCTAAATATAATAATGGGTCTCATTTAATGGAGCACTATTTGTAATGAAATGGGCGCTATCCTACAAATCAAAATAGCACTATATTTTGTAAATGAGCTCTATTATTAATTATTGATCAATATATAGTTGAGCATTATTTTTTGAGCACTATTGAACGTAAACAAGCAAACCTAACCTAACCTAACCTAATTATATTAATTTATATTTACTTATTGCTCACTTAATATTATGTTAGTGCTCGATCGTTATTTCGTTAGTGCTCA